>PVHX01007541.1:20664-78157 GCA_004024805.1 Geosciurus inauris
AAAAAAAAAAAAAAAAAAAAAAAAAAAAAAAAAAAAAAAAAGAAAGCCATATTACCTATAGGAGTAATTCAAAATAAGGGTTCTAGCAGGATGCAGTGGCACATGCTTGTAATCCTTGAGACTTAGGAAGCTGAGGAAGAAGGATTGCTAATTTGAGGCCAGTCTCAACAATTTAAGGATGCAATTCAGCAAGACCCTGTCTCAAAATTTTTTAAAAAGCTGGGGATATAACTCAGTGGTAAAGCACCATTCGGTTCAAACTGCAGTACAAAATAATAGCAACAACAAAGTTTCTGGCCAGACCATCTGAATTCAATATCTTGGCTCTACCACTTTTTGTTTGTCTGTGGTACTAGGGATTGAACTTGGTGGGCCCCTGCCACTGAGCTACATCTCCAGCCCTCTTTTTTATTTTTTTAAAATATTTATTTTTTAGTTGTAGGTGGACAGAATATCTTTATTTTTATTTTTATGTGGTGCTGAGGATCAAACCCAGTGCCTCCCGCGTGCTAGGCAAGCACGCTACCACTGCGCCATAACCCCAGCCCTTTATTTTTTATTTTGAGACAGTCTCTCCCTAAGTTGCCCAGGCTGGCCTCCAACTTATGATCCTCCTGCCTCAGTATCCTAAGAAGCTAGGTTATAGGGTGCCACCTGGCTTAGCTCTACCACTTGAACAGCTTGTGAGCAAATTACTTAATACTGAGCTTCCGTTCTCTCATCTGTAAGATAATAGTAGTTTCTATCTTTTAGGTTGCTTTGACGATGATGATGGTGGTGATGGCGATGATTTTGGTGCTGGGGAGTGAACCCAGGGCCTTGCATGTGCTAAACACTTACTGAACCACTAAGCTACACAGCCAGCTCCTGTTCTGATTATTCAATGAGATAGACCATGCCCAACACAATGCCAGCCATGCTAAGTACTCCAAAATGTTGACTAAGAAAACACATATCTACTTGCATTTTCCCCCCCTCTGGATCTCTCACAGTTTCACAGGTTGATCTCTCTGCAGAAACACTTTCCCTTTTACCCCCTAACTCCCATTTAGGGCTCAACTTAAATATCTTCCCCCAGCAGCTGTCCCTCTTATAAGGCCGCTTTTAAAAGCTTTTTATAACACCAATTACTCCTTTGTAATGCAGCACTTATCTCAGTCTGTGGTGTATGTTTACCTGCCCTTTTCACTAGTGTGCAAACCTTTTTTTATTTTTTGTACAGGGGATTGGACCTAGGGACACTAAAACACTGAGCCACAACCCCAGCCCTTTCCATTTTTTTTAAAAAAAGGTTGTAGATGGACACAATGTCTTTATTTATTTTTATGTGGTGTTGAGGATTGAACCCGGTGCCTCAAACATGAGGGGCAAGCACTCTACCACTGAGCCATAGCCCCAGCCCCCTTTCCATTTTTTATTTTGAGACAGGGCCTTGCTAAGGTGCTTATGGCCTCGCTAAATTGTTAAGGCTGGCCTTGAACTTGCGATCCTTCTGCCTCAGACTTCCAAGCTGCTGGGATTATAGGGATGCACCAGAGTGCCTAGCTCATCCAATTCGGTGGTGCAAAGTTCTTTAAGGTAGAGGTTGTCTTTTCAGTTATTTATCCCCAATCCCTCCCCTTGGTCTAGCACTTGGCAGACCACACCAGCCCCAGGCATCCCTCAGAAATACATCAGATCTTCTCCACCTCCTAGAACTAAGCACTTGAACCCTCTGAAGCTGTGCTGTCCCTTCTTACCTTCAGCTACCATTTTGACACCCCACCACCAAAGTGCCTTCTAGCTGGACCTCAGAACCCCTTTTTGATGCCCTTACACCAGTGGTGCCAGGAAGCCTGCACAGACCTGCCCCAACCTGCAGCATGCTCTAGGTGTCTTGTGGAGCAACTGTCTTGTCTCTGCCTTGGTTTACCTCGGCTAAGATACTTTCCCAACAGGATCTCAGGGCCAATTCTGCTTCCAGAACAGTATGGCTTCTGCCCATGTGTGTGTGATCTCCCATACGGACACCATCTTCCTGGAAGACTGTCTTATATTTGAGTTATCCCCAGGACCAAAGACAAGGGCATCTTCTTCCATTTCTATGTGTACAAGACTCCCAGAAGATAGCTTGCTGCATGCTTGGCCTGAGGGCCACACGTGGCTCTGGTTCAGTTGCAGAAGGGGCAGAACATAAGGCCTTTGGGGAACTGGGCACTTCCTGGGTCTCCGTGGGACTCTCAGGAGCAAGGCTAATTCTGCCTGGGAGCCTGTATCACCCTGAAGGGACCATCAGCTCATCCACTGATTCTCCATAGTGTTGAGACTGGGAAGAGTTCAGCAGAGAAAGGAGAAGAGAGGTTAGTGGCTCAGACAGTATGGAAGGAACAGAGCTGGGACCCAGCTGTAGTGTCCTGTGGACTACACTGATGTGACAGTGTCTGTGCTTTCTATATCATCCTTGTGCATTTCCTGAGGTTTCCTGGGGGGAAAGGCCAAGCTATCTCTATTATGCTAAGTGGTTTGAGCAAGGGAGAGGATTGGGGTAAAGGGCTCAGGTGCTCAAGGAGTCAGGATATGGGGGGGGGGCAGTGTGATGATGATGATTGGAATTAGAAGGATGGAGTTAATGGGTGGGGGTGAGAACCCTGAGCCTGTCTTGAAAGCCTGCTCCCCAGTGGCTCCCCACACTCCCAGCTCTCCTTAAGCTCTCTTTGCAGAATGAGCGGGCCATCTGTAAAAATGCTTGCAAGGATGACCCCTAAACATGCTCAATTCCTGGAAGAAGTTTTACAGACTTTCCAAATCTGCAGGGAAACAGTGTCAAACACATGAAAATTCTGTCAATAACAAGGGACTTGTTTTAGAAGCAGAGATGTTTTCTCCTGAGGTGCTGCAGGGATGAGGGGTGGGGGCGGTCACTGCTGTGGCAGGCTCAGTCTGCAGCCATAAAGCTGGAAGGTTTCGTTCTCAAGGCTCTAGGCAACGTCAGAAACCAGGGGGTGATAGCCTGAGGGAGCCAGTCTGCACATCCTCCCCACCCTCAGCAAGAGTAGGAGGGTGGCGCTGCCGCGATGGCAAGGCTGGGTGCTTCCTGGTGCAGGGAAGTCGTTGCAGTGATGGGGGAGCGTCGCTTGGCATGAGTGGTCACTGAAGTGACCACAACTGCTGAAGGTACCTGAAGACATGGGGGAAGTTTTCTGCAATAACTAAAAAGCATTTTGCAGAAGAGAAAGGCTGGCTTCGCGAGGGAAGAGTCCTACGCTGACGGGGCGCTGAGGTTCGCTGCAGTGAGAAGGGAGGGTCACTGCAGTGATGGAAAGCCTACCCAGGACAGGGTGTAGGTGGGCTGGGTAGGGTGATAACGGGATGGCTGGGGTCGCTACAGCGTTGAGGGTTGCAGACTCTGCGGCCCTCGCAGGATGCCTCACTTCCCCAAGGATTGAAGGGGTGGGGCCTCAGAGGCCTTGGTCCTGCACTGATGGGGGCTGTGCGGCGGCGGGTACGCGGTCCCCGCACTGCGGTGCACTGCTTGGTTCCAGCCGCGGAGCTGGAGCTGAAGCTGTACGGCGCCAGCCAGAGGGGGAGCGCGGCCCAGCCGCAGCGGCGAGCAGGGCGGAGGCGGGCGGGAGGGGCGGCCTCTGGGAGCGGGGGCGGGACCACCACCAGCACTGCCCGCGCCCCTGCCAGGATCACAGCGACCGCCGCGGGAGTCTCGAGCCGGCTTTCAGCCGATGCCCGAGCTCACTGCGAACCTGAACTCAGAGGCTGCACAACCCAGAGGCTGCACAACCCACCCTTGTCGAGTCGCGACGCCCAGAACTCTGCGGAGGAGCCACGGTGAGATTGGGGCTGCCCGCAGGGAGGGGGGCCTATCCCAAGTCTCAGCCCCCATCATCCTCTGTGGAGACTGCGGCGACTGCAGCAGCTCCTCACTCCCAGATTAGCTCTGCCAGGATGGGGAGAAGTGCACTGGATGGATCGCACAGACTCCCCCTGCTCCAACACCTTTCTCGGTCTGGCCTCCCAAAGACCCCTTCTTTTCGCTACCCTGTCGCATTCTTTTTACCCCAAACCCTCCACTCAAGTCTGCAGCTCTTCGCTGCAGATAAAGCACAGGAGAGATAAAGACAGCAGCCTTTTCGACTCCCCATCCCACCCCACCTCTCCTGTCCCTTGCTGGGCTGGAGGCACCTGGGAGGGATGCTGGCCCTTTAAACCTTTGATCCCCACCCAGAGCATCTTCCATCTCTCCACCCGCGCCACTTCCGACAGCTGGTAGCTGCGGGGAGCCCCGGGGGGCCGGCAGGTACAGGGGTGGCGGTGAGGCCCGGAGCGGGTGATGGAACAGCTGTGACAGCCCTTACCCGCCCCCTCTCCACACACACACACAGCAGAGGAGCCAGCGGCGGGACTGTCGGGCGCCGGGAGCGCAGGTTAATCATTAACCCTCCACTCCCCAGGACCCCGCGCTGCCCGAAGCTGCGCTCCGCCCAGACTTCCCAGGTAACATGCGAAGATGCCCCGGTCGCCATCCCTGCACCTCCCTTTCTTATCTTCCCCTGCCACCTGTCAGCCTGGGAGAGCCCGGCGGCAGAGCCTTGCGCCCCTTGCAGGCACGCGTCCCAGTGCCTGAGTTAGGCTCTTGAGACTGGCTTTCAGGAGCTCCGGGTGCGGCACCCGGGACTTACGCTGCTCACCGGCTTCATGAAACCCTGCTCCCTCAGGACCGACCTGTGGGCACCATGCCAGGCTTGTACTGCCCCTCCAGCTGGACGCCGCTACCCCTCACCGATTCTTGGGTCCGGGCCTGCGCCAACGGACCCTGCCTCAGCCTGCGGGCTCGGCTCACCTACCACAACCCGCAGCTGCAGCCGGTGGACGGTGAGGCCGGGCGCGGACGCCGGGAGGTGGGAGCGGGTGCTGGGCGGGGTCCGATGCCGCCTTTGCCCTCCCCTCCCGGCAGGCGTATTCGTGTACCCGCTGGCTGAGGCCGAAGTAGTATCAGGCTTCGAGGCCGAGGCGGCCGGACGGCGAGTCTCCTTCCAGCTGCAGAGCCGCCGCCGCTTGCAGGCTGCCTGCTGTCGCGCTCTGGGCCCGGGGTTGGGGACCTCCACGCCCCGCCGCTGTGCGCAGGGTGAGTCCGGGGAGCCTGCAACTCGAGCTCCTGAACGCCAGCCGAAGCTCAGGTTTCTGCTCTCGCTCAGTCTCCCGCCCCTCCCCCACCTTGTTGTTGTTTTTTCATTCATTGATTCATCCCTGTATCCAACAGTCGTGGACTGGGCACTTGACCTGCTCCAAGTGCTGGGGGAATGTGGCCCAGATCTGACCTGAGGTTTTCTACTAGGGAGACAGACACAGCTGGCGGAACAAAGCTTGCTGGGGCACCACCAGCCCTTACTACTCATAGGCTGGCCATAGGCTGTCCTGGGTATGGCAAAAGCAGCAGTCCGTCCCCAGCTGACCCCCCCCCCACCCCCCGCAGCTGCTCATCTTTTAGGTTACACACTTCCTCTGCCAGGGCCGTGTGAACCAGTCAGCTCCTGGATTGAGTGCGAACTTCTCTGCCCAGTAGCCCAGGTCCTCATTCATTCCGTTCTGTTCCTCTAGCCCCCCTCACTAGGTACCGCAAGCACTGGCCTTACTGACAAGTCTTTTGACACCTCATTGTTCTATCTTCCCATCTTCTAATGAGCACATTTGTACTTGTCCTTTAAGATCCACTCAAATGTCACTCCCTAGGAAATCTGCCCTTACTTCACAAATAATTGTACTCTTCCCTTGCTCCCCAGTCTTTGTACCACCTCATTACAGCACTTACTAGGGGGAGTAATTGTCACAGGTCTGCATGTCTTGTCTCCCCCTTGAAGAATTATCTCCTGAGCTTAGGACTGTATTTTGGCCATCTCCAAGTCCCAATATATCACACAGAACCTGGCACAAAGGGGCTCAGTGAGTACTGTGGGAGGAGATGGGAGTCCAGCTCTGGGCTAGGTTCTGTGGCTTGCCCTTCATTCTGTCCTTTATTCATTCATATATTTATTTGACCCTGCCCATGGGATTTACCATCTGGATAAGTAGAGAGAATCCGGTGGTGTTGAGAGTTGGCATAAGCCCTGCAGATAGTTAAAGGCAAGAGTGAGTTCTGGGCGTAGGCCCCAAGAACATTCCAGAAGGAGGTGGAGCCAGCATTTGACTGAAAGAAGGTTAGGACTTGGCGGAGTGGAGAGTAGGAGCAACAGTATAAACAAAGTTTTGTAAGTAGGTTATACTGGGTAATGGTGATACAATGCCTCAGGTCTGTAGTGATTTATAGTTTACATAGCCCAGGCACTGGTATCACCTTATTCAAATCTGGGAAGGTATGTAATGTGCATTGTTCCTGTCTCTCTTTTATGGGTGATGAAAATGATAGCAATGGCCACTTACTTGTATATTGGTTGCTTTGCATACATTATCGCATTTATTCCTCACCACAATCTTCAAGAGACAGTTATTATGACCCCCATTTTATTAATGAAAACACTGAGACTCTTAAGATGGTTGTCAGAGGACACAATTAGAAGTCACAGAGCTGCGCTCTCTCCACTGTAGTAGCCTCAGCTGCTGGAATGGAAGTCCCCTTCCTTCTTACCTTCATTCTTTCCTCTTCTTCCATCTTTTCCTTCTCTTCATTTATTCAGCAAGTATATCTCAAAAGGATGAATATTTATTATTGTGAGGAAGTGAGGTAAAGTAGGGCTATAAAGGTGGACGGGGGCTGACCATGTAGGTGGTATATGCATCCAGCAGCAGTGGTGACTACCCCAACTCCACAGTCCTCAAATGAACCTACAATCTAAATAAAACATGCTCAGCATGCAAATGCAGTTTATTTCCTCTAATCTGATTCCAAGCAGATTGCTGTCTTTTAGCTCCTCCCAGGTGGAAAAAAATATGGAGCCATTCTAGTAGGCTTTGAGGAGTACCTGATGGTTCATAAGCAGGGGATTTGTGGGTCCTAGACCTAAGGGAATTGTTGGTTGGCCAGGCAGAGTCCTTTAGAAAGATGGTATCCGAAGGTTGAATGGGAAGGAACAGGCAGGGCAAGAGAGGCAGATGGTATAGTTCCCCCAGGACCTTGAGAATGGATATGCCTACTTCTCATCAATCCTTTTTTCTCTGCTCCCTTGCATGATGACAGCCAGATCCCTCCATGTCCAACCTGCCTCTGCTACCACTGTTCATGTTATGTGTCCATCCTGCATCACTAATGCATTAACACAATCTCCTGTCAACCATACAATGTCCGCTTTGCCCAGACTCCCTAACTCATTGCCCGCTCCCACCTCAATCTTCTCCCATTCCCTCAGCTTCCAGCCCCTTCTGATCCCTTTTCTCACTCATCATAGGTCATCTTGTCTTGGATCTGGCCCAAGCCCGGTCCACGCTGGTGCTGCCCACGGGCCTTATTGCTGCAGCCGGCACCATGACAGTGACCCTGTGCAGCAGCCGGGAGCTGCCCTCCAGGCCTGATGGGGTACTGCGTGTGGCTCTGCCCACTGTGCTCACCCCACTGGCCCCACCAGGCCCACCAGGGCCCCCCAGGCCTCCGGGGCTCTGTGACGACAGGTTGGGCCTATGGTGATTCTCTTCGTCCCTCCCTCGACTTCTCTGGGTCTAGTGCGGGTGAGGGGTCTCAGCAAGATGCCCTGGGAGATGGACAGGGTGAAGAAGGGTGGGGGCAGTCAGCCAGAGGGGCTAGGGGCCTTCATGGTGGCCCAGTGACCCTCCTCATGCTCCCTTCCAGCCCCACCAGCTGCTTCGGGGCAGGCAGTCCTGAGGAGGAAGGGCTGGCCTGGGAGGAGCCGCCTGCCCCTCCAGACGTGTTTTCAGGCCCTGCCCGCTGTCCTGCCCCATATACCTTCTCCTTCGAGATGCTGGTGACTGGGCCATGCCTGCTGGCAGGTGGGTGCGTCTGACCTGGCCTGACTCATCCATCCCAGTATAGCAGACTAGGAAATAATTCAAGGCTGAGGGATGGGAGGAACAGAGGACAAAAAGAAGACAGGGACCTAAGCCTTAGGAACCTTCAGTCTGATGGTGGGAACATCCCCTGACCACTTCTACCCAACCTAGTTTTATCAATGTAGTTTATTTATATCCTACTCCACTCATCAATGGCAAGAGAGAGATTTACTATGGGACCAGTCCCAATGCTGAAGTGGATTTTCTTTATGCAAGAGATGGAGAAGGATGCTAATTGGCTGGTGTATAATCCTTTCACCAGCTAGGAACAGACCTAACACATGTCCTAGCCCATGAAAACAGACAGATTTTCCCTTGTCCATCATACCCTATAAATCAGATTCTGAGAGCTTAGCAGGACCAGCCATAGTCCCAGTCCACAGTAACTGTCATCAAAAAAGGTGATATCTGTGCCCTTAATGCTGGTTTGAGGTGAGGTTACCATCACTCTTCCCTGCCTTTCTGTCTCTCAGGCCTGGAGAGCCCCTCTCATGCCCTGCGAGCAGATGCCCCTCCTCATGCCAGCTCTGCAGCCACCATCTGTGTCACACTGGCAGAGGGTCACCCATGTGACCGGCCCTTGGAGATCCTGCTATATCCCAGTGGTAAGAGATTGGGACCCACTGGGCCAGCCCTGACCTGCTTAGGAATAACCTAAGCAGTTTTTTTTTTTTTTAATTTTTTTTTGTAGTTGTAGATGAACAGCATGCCTTTATTTGTTTCATCGTTATGTGGTGCTAAAGTTCAAACCCAGTGCCTCACACATGCTAGGCAAGCGCTCTACTACTGAGCCACAACCCCAGCCCCAACCTAAGCAGTTTTTTTTTGTTTGTTTGTTTTTGTTTTTTTTTAAATATCTTTATTTTATTTTTATGTGGTGCTGAGGATCGAACCCAGTGCCTCACGCGTGCTAGGCGAGCACGCTACCACTGTGCCATAACCCCAACCCCAACCTAAGCAGTTTTTAAGTATAGATTTCTGGGCCCCAGGCCAGATGGACCAAATCATCCCAGTGAGGGTAGACCCTGTGGTGCAGGGAGGCTGGACTTGCAGGGTCCTCTTAAGACAAGAGGACTGGACAGTTGAGGTCCAGGGGCAGGGACTTCCCTGACAGAGTTATATCCCATCTTCTCAGAGCCCCATCAGCCACATTTGATGCTGGAGGCTGGAAGCCTGAGTGCATCAGAATACGAGGCCCAGGTGAGGGCCCGCCGGGATTTCCAGAGGTTGCAGCGAAGAGACAGTGATGGAGACCGACAGGTATGGCTTCTGGCCTTGATGCTAACTGCAAGTTTGCATGAAGAGCAGGCAAGCAGGTGCACCTTGGGATGGGTGGGGGCCTCTTTATATCTCACCCCAGCCCATCAAGGGACAGATGAGTATCATCACAGGAGGACACACATAAGTCTCTCTGGGATATGGCTCAGAGGATGGAGGCCAAGTCTGACACAGGCAGAGGACAACCACCTGCCTTTCCCCTGACTTTGTTCAGACCACTACAAAAAGTTGCTCCCTCTCTAGGTGAATCAGATAGAAAAAGTTCTCAGGGCTGGGTCCCACTGCCTACCCTGGACAGAGCTGCACTAAAACCTGGCCTAGTTTGACTTGGGGCTCCTACACTTAGGTGTGGTTCCTGCAGCGGCGTTTCCACAAGGACATCTTGCTGAACCCTGTGCTGGTACTGAGTTTCTGCCCGGATCTGAGCTCCAGGCCTGGACACCTGGGCACAGCTACCAGGGAGCTTCTCTTTCTGTTGGATGGCAGCAGCACAGCACACAAGGCCCGTGGGAATTGTGGGGCAGCCCTGGGCTTGGTTGGGGCAGTGGGTCTGAGGTGGGCTAGGGGCAGCCTTTCAAAGCCGGGAGTTGCCTTGTTGCTTAAAACACCAACTCCCAAAGAGGAACCAGACAGAAACTCCTCAGGGAGATAGATCCCTTAGAGAGTGATCCTTTCCCAACTGCCTTCCTCCCCTGCCCCAGTCTCTCTTCCTCATACACAAATATTTCTCTCTCCTGGATTTGAAGAGCTTCTCTCCTATACAGTCACACTCTGAAACCTCATCATAGAGACCCAAGTTTCACATATACCTCCAGAGTTCCATACACAGATGTGTCTCACACACATTTAGAGGTTGCCTCACACTCCTAGGGTCCCACAGTCTCTCACACACTCAGGCCTCTCCCAGGTGACCTCATACAGACCTCATTTTAATCATGGCCTATAGAAGACAAACATTTTGGAGTCCCTTGTTCTCTGCCAGTGCCTGCAGGGCCTGCCTCATGCTGCCCTCCCTGGCCCTCTACAGGATGCTATTGTTTTGGCTGTGAAGTCGCTCCCACCTCAGACACTTGTCAACCTGGCCGTGTTTGGGACGTTGGTGCAGCCACTCTTCCCAGAGAGCCGGTCTTGCAGTGATGTGAGTGTGGTCCAGGGATTTGGGGGCCTCATGGAGATGTTTCTGCCCAACCCAGCCCAGCCTTGCCTTCTCTCTCCAGGACACTGTGCAGCTGATCTGTGAGAGCATTGAGACCCTGCAGGCCGGGAGTGGTCCCCCAGATATACTGGCTGCATTGGACTGGGCCTTGGGGCAGCCCCAGCAGAAGGCCCATCCTCGCCAGCTGTTCCTGCTCACTGCTGCCTCACCCATGGCTGTAACTACTCACCAAACCCTGGAGTTCATGAGGTGGCACAGAGGGGCAGCCAGGTATGGAGTAGGCAGAGCCAGGTGCCTAATATTGACCCCTCCCTGCAAAAGACTCCTGAAGGTCATAGCTGCTCCCCTTCCCTGTCAGGTGCTTCTCCTTTGGGCTGGGGCCTGATTGCTGCCAGCTGCTCCAGAGTCTGTCTGCCCTCAGCAGGGGCCAGGCCTACTTCCTGAGGCCTGGAGAGAGGCTGCAGCCCATGGTGAGTTTGAGCCTGGATCCTGTTCTATATTTCTAGAAATCCTTCCAAGTGATACATGAAATCTGAAACAGAACCTGGTCAGGCCATGGAGTCTCTTGGTACCCTCACCAGGACTTCTCCCTACTCTAATCCTTCCTCTCCTTGAGGAGATGCCAGCCAGGAGAAGAACTGTTGGTACTGCTCTGGGAAGCTGTGGAAGACCAAAGATATGGGGGCACAGCATCTGACTATCCCCCAAATCTTACTTAGTTTTGTTTTTGCATCTGAGCCTTATCCTCATGAAGTCTTGCTTCATCCATGTGGCAAAGCTCAGTCCAGGAGACAGATCAAGCCCCCAGGACTGAGCTCTTGGTCCCCTTGCTTGCTTCTACCCTCCATTCCTTCTCCTGACCCCAGAATCACCTTGTTCCCCATCAGCCCAGGGTTAGACAGAGGGTAGCTGGGGAAAGGCAGCCTGCCAAACTATCTGGCTATGACATTCCCTTCTCTCCCATGCCCTGCCTCTGGTTCCACAGCTGGTGCAGGCTCTTCGGAAGGCACTGGAGCCTGCTTTGAGTGACATTTCAGTGGATTGGTTTGTGCCTGATGCCGTGGAGGCTCTCCTGACTCCCCGGGAAATCCCAGCACTCTACCCTGGGGACCAGCTGCTTGGTTACTGCTCACTCTTCAGGGTGGATGGCTTCCGGCCACACCCTCCAGGGGTAGGCCTGGGCTAGGTGCCATAGGTGGGCCTGGGTGGCTGAAGTTCCTGCATTTCTTCAAATCCCTTCTTCCCTTTCCTATACCTTTCTCTGCCAAGCTCCCCTACTGTTCCCTAGGGCCTCAAAGAGATCACATTGGGACCTCCAGGGCAACTACATCTTGCCCTCATGAGGCCTTCCACTGTCCTGTAAAGTGTTGCCCTTAGTTTTCACCAGAAGTCACTAAAACACACAGCCACCAAAAAAACTCCAGCATTTGCTGTAAAGTTTATGTTAACACTTGCTTACTACCTCAAACAGTGCCTCACAGAAAGCACCATTTAGGAGCTGGTAATGTAGCTCAGTGGTAGAGAGCTTGCCTAGCATGCATGAGGTCCTGGGTTTGATCCCCAGTACCATACACATAAATCTAAAAAATAAAATAAAACCTACATCTAAACACTCAGTGAAGGTGCGCTTAGTGTAGGTGCAATCTCAAATCCCAACTCTGCCACTGGCTAGAGTGATTTGGGCAAGTCACTTAAACTGCTTGTGCCCATTTCCTCCTATGTAAATGATGTTTTTTCATAGGTGCAGTGCCCTTAGCAGGATACTTGACACATAATAGGAATGTGAGGAAAAGTAGGTTCCTTTTTTTTGGTACTGGGGATTGAACTCAGGGTACTCGACCACTGAGCCACATCCCCAGCACTATTTTTGTGTTTTATTTAGATATTGTGTTTCATTGAGTTGCTTAGCACCTTGCAGTTGCTAAAGCTGGCTTTGAACTCGCGATTCTCCTGTCTCAGCCTCCTAAAGTGCGCCACCAAGCCTGGCTTTTCTTTTTTTTTTTTTTTTTTACAAAAAGCTATCTCTTTCCAGAACTAAACACGCTTCCTCCTTTTTTGATTATGAGAGTTATATAATAGGAGAGTTATATAATAGTTACAACAACAAACACTCCCCCCCCAGAGGCACTTAACCACTGAACCATATCCCTAGCCCTTTTATATTTTTAGTTTTTTTGAGACAGGGTTTTGCTAAGTTGCTTAGGGCTTCACTAAATTGCTGAGGCTGACTCTGAACTTGAAATCTTTCTGTCTCAACCTCCCAAATCATTGGAATTACAGGCGAGTGCTACTGGGCCCAGCTATTTGCTTTTTTGCCTGGCTGCCAGGTAGCTCAGGGGAAACCTGAAGTTCAACTCGGCAGCAGTTCTATTAACCCTTATGGTTAACATGTTTCCTTCTTCCTTAGTAGTGGGCTTTTGCTTCTTGCTGTGAACCATCTTAAAATCCCACTTGGAAAGAGGCAGTATATAGCTACAATCGATTTTTTTTCCTCAATACTATTCTCCATAGGGCCAAGAGCCTGGCTGGCAGAGCTTGGGTGGCTCTGTGTTCCCATCCCCAGAGGAGGCACCATCTGTTGCCAGCCCTGGCACTGAGCCCACCGGCACCTCAGAGCCACTGGAAACAGGCACTATGTCGGCAGAGCTGTCCAGCCCATGGGCTGCTGGGGACTCAGAGCAGAGTGAGTACCCTAGTGTATATGTATGGCTGTGTTGGAGAGGGCAATGGGAGAGGTCAGGGCTAGGGCCCATTCTCTTGCCTCCAGCAGGTACTGATGCTCTGACAGACCCAGTCACGGACCCTGGACCCAATCCGTCCAATGACACAGCCATATGGCGCCGCATCTTCCAGTCCTCGTACATCCGGGAACAGTATGTGCTTACCCACTGCTCTGCCAGCCCTGAGCCAGGCCCAGGTTCCACAGGCAGCAGTGAGTCTCCAGGCTCCCAGGGCCCCTGCTCCCCAGAAAGCTATTTTCCCTTGGATCCTCCTTCTCAGCAGGGCTGCCGCAGTATGGCCTGGGGAGAACCTACAGGCTCCCGTTCCTGCCCCCTGCCCGCACCCCCACAGCCTCCATTCAAGGTGAGATCCAGCCCACATTCAACCACAATGTATCCAGCATTTATTTGCCACCTGCTGTGTGCCAGACATTGTGCAATGTTGATTAATTCTAGACAGATAAATGGTTAAATTTATGATGATACCATGCAACAACCAGTGATGAATATAGGGGCTCCAAATCAGAATGGCTGATTCTGTCGGAGGGAGTCAGGACAGTAAAAGCCATGTCTGGAAGAGTAAGTAGGAGGAATTAACTAGGCAAAGAAGGAGACATAAACAAAAACAGATGAGCAACAACCTTAAGTGGGGAATAGGGAGCCGAGAGAGATGACAAGGGGCATGTATCCACCATGAATGTATGATGGCAAGGGGTTCTGTAGTCCCTGACCAGTGGCCCCACATCTCACATGCAGGTAGGAGCTTTCAGTGCTGAGGTGCTGGGCCGTAGGCACAGAGTAGCTCTGGCTGGCCGAAGTCTCTCATCTCCACCAGGCCGGGCAAACCCAATCCCTGGCCGACCCCGGCAACCCTCTCTGGGTGCAGTACCAGATGGGCCAGGCCTTGAGACAGGCCAACAGCTGGGGCAGGGCCTGGACGACTCAGGTAAGGGCTGGAAAAGGAGCTGGGTTCTCTAATATCAAGGAGGCTTGGGGAGATGTAGCCCAGGGCACCACATTGCCAATGTCCCTGCCATCTTTTCTCCCCAGGAAACCTGCTCTCCCCAGCCCCCATGGACTGGGACATGTTGATGGAACCACCCTTCTTGTTCACAGCTGCATCCCCCAAAAGGGAATCAACCCCTCCAGCAGTGCCACTGCTTCCCCAGGCTCCACGTTGCCATGTGGTGATCCGGGCCCTGTGTGGGGAGCAACCAATGTGCTGGGAGGTGGGTGTTGGGCTGGAGACACTGTGGGGCCCTGGGGATGCCTCACAGCCTCCATCAACCACTGTAAGAGAAGCTGCTTGGGACCAAGCACTTCACCGACTGACAGCAGCCTCAGTGGTCCGAGACAATGAACAGCTGGCTCTCCGAGGAGGGGCTGAGGCCACAGCTGACAGGGGTGAGTTGCTAGTTGCCCAGTTGGGGCCCAAGACAAGGGCACCAGACAGAAAGCAGCAGAGGTATAGGTCTGTTAGATCACTCTCTTTTCCTCACTTTGTTCATAAAAAGATTCAAGGTGGCTTGAGATTTGAAATTAAGCAGGACAACGGGAAAAATGAAAATAAAGGGAGCTAAGAATTAGGTTATATTAAAGATGTACACCATGAAGTTATACTTTTTTAAAAAATTTTTTTTAGTTGTTGATGGACGCAATGTCTTTATTTTATTGCTTTGTATGTGGTGCCGAGGATCGAACCCAGGGCCTCACGCATGCGAGGCAAGCGCTCTACCGCTGAGCTACAATCCCAGCCCCAAGTTATATACTCTTAAAAGCATGGGACGGAAGCTTGATAAGCTTCCTAGCTGCTAATACAGAGGGAAATATGATTTGTAATAATTATCAGTGCCTGCAACACAGGAACAAGTCTTTGTCATCCTGGAAACGACTATTAGAATTAAATGGTTAAAGTTCTAGTTCCTTGCTTGTACCAGCCACACTTAAAGTGCTTGGTAGCCACATATGACTACTAGCTAGGATATTGGATCATGCAGACAGAAAATTTCCATCCCCTCAGAAAGTTATTTTGGACACCGTGAAATAAGTGGAGGAAAGGGCACTGGGAATTGTTCCTTTGGTGGTGTCTAGACTTGAGTTTCTGGGTAGCCAGGGGTTCCAAGCTTTGCTATGGGTTGAGGGTTCAGTTTAACCACTTCTTGTCAAAGTTGGGAGTCATAGCTGATTCTGGGCCAGAGAATGTACTCTAGTACTCTGTTTAAAAGTAGACAGAGGAGGCTGGGGTTGTGGCTCAGTGGCAGAGCACTTGCCTCACACGTGTGAGGCACTGGGTTTGATCCTCAGCACCACATAAAAATAAACAAAACAAATAAAGATATTTTTTAAAAAGTAGACAGGGAGAAGATGTGGGGAATATTGTTTTTCTTTTTTTGGTACCAGGGGTTGAACTCAGGGGTACTCAACCACTGAGCCACATCCCCAGACCTATTTTGTGTTTTATGTAGAGACAGGGTCTCACTGAGTTGCTTAGAGCCTCGCTGTTGCTGAGGTTAGCTTTGAACTCACGATCCTCCTGTCTCAGCCTCCCAAAGTGCTGGGATTATAGGAGTGTGCCACCGCGACCGGCTGAATATTGTTTTTTCTATGCAACCCTCTATAGAGGGTGGGAATTCAGCATGCTGCTCCTTGGATTCACAGGCCATGCCCGGAGGTCCTGGCTTCGAGCCCTTCAGACAAGCAAGGTCAGCTGTGCTCCCTCCTGCTTCACCTGCCCAGTAGCTGTGGATGCTACTACTAAGGAGGTCCTGCCTGGGGCCCTGCAGGTGCGGAGCTCAGGTAGGAGTCCTCCCCTGGTGACCTCTCAGGTACAGCTCTCACCTCACTAGTTACGCATCCAGACAACCTGACTCCTGTCTCCTGTAGAGCCAACTGAGCCCCCAGGCACTTATGCCTCTCAGGGCCGTCTAGATGCAACTTCTCTGCCCACTGCACCCCTCTCTAAAGGTATAACCCAAATGTGGGGAAAGGGTGGGTGAAATCAGGGCTGAGAGACCACCAGCTGGCACTGGCTGGTCCCACCACTGGAATTCAGGGAGGCTCTCTGGTAGGCACCTGGGATCTGGACCAAAATGACAATTCCAAGTCAGCTTTGGGGGAGCCCACAACTCCCAGTGGAGGTCCTCACCGCCTGCCCCACCAGCCTTCCTCCAGGCTCAGTCTGGGTTGCCGACGGACACTCTGCAGTCCCAAAGCTGACCAGGCCAATGGAGGCAACAGTGAAGGAAGCGACCATGACTATCTGCCCTTGGTGAGGACTCGGGAGGTGGAGGGTAGTGTCACCAGAGCCAGGGTGTTGTCTTGGCTCAACTTTCCCCCCACCTCCTCTCTCCTCAGGTGCGGCTACAAGAAGCAGCAGGATCCTTCCGTCTAGATGCACCCTTCTGTGCCGCTGTGCGTATTCCTCAGGAGCGCCTGTGTCGTGCCTCGCCCTTTGCCGCACACCGTGCCAGCCTCAGCCCCACCTCTGCCTCATCTCCCTGGGCACTTCTGGGCCCTGGAGTTGGCCAGGGTGACAGTGCCACAGCCTCTTGCAGCCCGTCCCCCAGCTCAGGCTCAGAGGGTCCAGGCCAGGTGGACAGTGGGCGGGGTTCAGATACTGAGGCTTCAGAAGGGGCAGAAGGGCCAGGTGGCTCAGATCTTCGGGGTCGCACCTGGGCCACAGCTGTGGCACTTGCGTGGCTGGAGCACCGCTGTGCCGCTGCCTTCAGTGAGTGGGAACTGACAGCAGCCAAGGCAGATTGCTGGCTGCGGGCCCAGCACCTACCTGATGGTCTTGACCTGGCTGCCCTCAAGGCTGCAGCCAGGGGACTCTTCCTGCTGCTACGCCACTGGGACCAGAACCTGCAGCTGCACCTGCTGTGCTATAGTCCAGCAAATGTGTGAGGGCCAGCCTCCACCGGGATTGGTGTCCCCAACATACTCGTCACTGCCGCCCAGGGCCGGCTGCTCGGTGCTGGGAAAGGGTAGGCTGGTGTCAGCCTATCCTCCACTGCTTCTCATTCCCTCCCTAGAATCCTCTTACCCTCACAAAAAGTGCCTGCCAGTGCTCTCTCCCTCTCCTCCCACCCTGTGCCCCTTCCTCTGTGTAGTACAGGGGAAGGGGGAGAGCCACAGTCCCCAAATCCTATGCAATAAAGTGCCTCTTAGGACTGCCCGAGTAAGCTCTTTATCTGCTGGGTACATGCCCCTCACGGCTTGGTCCAGGCATCAGCTGCTCCCATCTCCATGTAGGTTGCACAGAGGTGGACTTGGAAAGGTTTATTTGAAAGGGCACAGAGTCCATCCCACCCAAGGTCCTGAGAGCGGACTGGAGGGAAAGGGGTGGATTTCAGTGGGCTTTCTTGCTGTGCTGGATATTCTTTGGGAAAGGCTGTGGGCCCAGCCAGAGCTGCAGTAGGATGACAGCATGGCACATGTGCAGGGCAGCAGAGCTGCAAGACGTAGATGGGTAGGTATTCCAGGAGAGCTCGATGAGCCCCAGCACCAGCAACCTAGAGATCAGAAACAGGTTCCAGGTTTTATCCAGTTTCAAGGCCAACTATCCTTTGACTTCTCATGCCCTAGACACATCCCCCTAGCCCTTCCCACTCCCCCAGGTTGTCCCAGCCGGTACCTGAGCAGATGTGTGAGCCAGTGTGCAGGCATTGCCCACAGGAGGTAGGGCAGTGTGTGGAAATACCAGACATAGAACTGGTAGTGGAGGGAGCGGCTGAAGCAGATACCAATGAAGTTGGAGGTGAAGAGGGTAGAAACAATCTGTACGTGATGGTCAAGGCCAAGGGCAGGAACAGAAGGTACAGGGGTTGGGGGGTAGGTGGGTCCCAAACAGGGCAAAAGTTTTGGGGTCAGAAAGCCCCCGGCTCTGTCATTCCTACATGCATACCTTAGGCAAATTTCTTAACTTCTCTGGACCTGTTCCTTAATCTAACAGGGGGACAGTAATACCTAGGACCATAAGGCCTAGTGAGTTTGAATCCCTCACTAGCTAATGATACTACTTAACCTCTTAAAGCCTTTATTTTGCTTTCTAGAAAACGAAGATAATAAGAGTATCTCCTTATCTCTTGTGAACTTTAAAATGTTAGAATTTACACACATCTTAGGATACCAGGCAGAGAGTGTGTACACTATCATGGAAGCTCAATATTTAGAATTAAGAATAAACTGCCAAGCACAATGGTGCATGCCTATAATCTCAGCAGCTCAGGAGACTGAGATGGGAGGATTGTGAGTTCAAAGCCAGCCTAAGCAACTTAGCTGAGGCCCCAGGCAATTCAGTGAGACCCTGTCTCTAAATAAAATATAAAAACAGGGCTGAGGATGTGGATCAGTGAAGTGCCTGTAGGTTCAATCCCTAGTATCCAGAAACAAAACAAAACAAAAAACTATGCTTTGATATGTAAGTGCTCAGCACAGTGTTTGGTAAAGAGGAGGAGCTCTGTGAATGGGCACCCCTTCACTCCCCCAGGTCACCAGCCATCTGAGGTCAACAGACCTGAGACCCCACCTTGCACCTGAAGAGGATAAGACTTACCTTTCCATTATTTAAAGGATATGATTGGGTGTGAGGGGCTGGGGTGGAACCTTCCTTTTGGAGGGATCCTTCAGCAGCGACAGGATACTTTCCCCAGTCCTGGGGAGAAGTTACTCAGACATTTATCAAGCTTCCATTGTGGGCCAAACTCTAGACTCATCCCCATCTCCCCAAGTAGCTCCCCAAGCTCAAATCTTTCCCCCAACCCTGCCCATTGCACTGCCCCCGTTTCTCACCTGTGCCATCTGCAGAGGGCAAACAGCAAGAGCAGGGTGAGGTGGACAGCCAACAGAGCTAGGTGGAAAGCTCGATGCAGGAATAGGGCCTCAGGGAGGAAGCGCCAGTTTACTGTCCAGCAGAAGAGAAACTGGCGGCCAAGGTCAAAAGAGCGGGATAGATAGCCAATGGGATTCTCCAGTAGGAAGGGGAGCCCCAGCACCACCTGAGAATGAGTGTGATATCAGAAGAGTTGCCAAGGCTTACCCTCAGCCTCCATGCTAATCACTGAGGGGAGTGAGAGTGGATGGAGGCCTCAGAGGTTCCCTGATTTCTATCAGGAATAACAGAAAAGCCATCCCCTACAGCCACCTCAGATCAGAGCCTGGCACCAAAGAGGTTCTGATCTGAGCCTCTTTAAAGGTAGTAACAGGAAATAATCCCAACCTAATGCTTTAAGGTTAGGATTCACCAACGCATGGACAGCCAGAAAGCCTCTCAGAGGCCAGCTAGTTCAATAATCTTATTTTAGAGTTAAGGAAACTAAAGCTGCCCATCTCATAATCAATTCTCAAACCCTATCTCTTAGTTTGAGAAAGTCTCAAGTAATAGGAGGTCAGATTAGTGGCCTCCTCATCAATAAGGGGAAGAGTGAGGAAGGGATACCTGAAGGACAGCACAGATGCCAAGCTTGGGGAGGGCACCACGGAAACCAAACTGTGTGAGGAGAAGGAACAGTAAACCAGGGGCGAAGAGTAGCACATTCATCTTCACAGAGACCGCCAGGCTGGAGTGGGCAGGGGAGAGGAAGGGTGAAGATCAATTCCAAAGCTGTGTACCCTGCCTGAAGAGGTACCTACCATCATCACAGCAACTCCTGGCCTCATACCAGAACGCTTCAGGATGAGGCCCACACTCAGAACTGAGGGAAGGTTAAGTAGCTTGGGAGGAGGCTGGAGGAAGGGGACAGGTATGTAGTCCCTGCCCAAACTGAATAAACATACACTGATGTATTTAGAATGTACAAGGACCAACTCCAACTCTGGATGAAGAGGAAGAGGGAAAGAGGGCCTGTATATGGGAAGGGGCAAGGGGGAGAGAGGCTTTCTGGACTTGTGTGTGGAGCCCTAAGTGACCTACATTATCTGTCCACTCCCTTATTCCCTCTGCTGCAGAAAATTGGAGAGAAAGAGATGGAAATACAAAAGTGAGGAGGGGCCAGAGTGGAGGGGTGCCAACCTGAAACAGCAGCAACCCCAGCCCCAGCGCTGGGCCAGGAAGAGGTTGATACTGAGGAAGAGCAGCACCATGGCCACTGGGTCATTGAAGAGCCGCAGCACAAAGATGGAGTGAACACGGTAAGAAGCGCAGCACATGAAGAAAAAGACGAAGGGAGGTACCTGAGGGATGGGCACAGTAGGGAACAAGGTCAGTTCCCCCAACGTGAGCCATCCCCATAACCCACCATCCCAGGATGGGGCCCTCTGATTTTGATAGCATGGACTCACCTTGCAGGTCTGGTGGTAGATTAAAAAAACAAGTAGCAAAGTGGCCAGGTAGAGCACAGCAAAGATGTTCTGTGCCATGCGGATATCAGTGCCCCGGCCAGTGGCATAGTATAGTCCCATAAAGATGTACACGAAGCCAGCTGGGTAGCTGGAAGATGAGGGGGAATGTGAGACTAGGTTAGGCTAACCAGCCTGATACCCAGCCAGCCCTTCACATTCTCCCTCAACCTATTATAACAACTCACACAAGAGGTCCAGTGTCACCTTGCAGTTGTGTATAGTCATATGTGCCATTGATGACGCCCTCCACCTGGGCCATGTAGGCTTTCCAGTCAATCTCTGTGTCTGGAAGAGGACAAGATGGTCTGGTTACTTCTGGATCCAGAATTTGCCTGCCCCATACCATTATGCCTCCAGAACATCAAAGCAGAGTTTCAGCTCATTCCCAGGACTTCCATCTCCACTCCTTATATAATTGCCTACTCTCTGGGTGAACTCAAGCATCTCAAACTCACTCAATGTGTTTATAATTGAACTTATGATCTTTCCTCCCACTCCAAATCTGCTCTTTCCTGGGTTCCATTAATAGCATCAATAACTTTCTACCTGCTCAGGTCATGAAGCTGGATTACATCTTTGATACATTCTCCTCTCTCATTTCTAACCCTTAATCAACAAGTTCTATCTGTTTTTCATCCTAAAGATCTCTAATAGTTCATCTTTCTGTTTCTACCTAGTTAATTTTGGGTCTAACATAATCTGTAGCTTCAACAACACAATAGTATCCTAATTAGGCTCCTGGCTTCTACTTTCACTCCACTACAATGTATATTCTATCCTGAACAAAACAGTTTTCTCAAAATACAAATCATCATCATTATGAGGTCTCTCTGCTTAAAAACCCTTCAATGATTTCTCAAGGCTCTAAAGATAAAGATTGATCTCTATTATTCCCATTTCTTAGAAAAGGAACCCAAAAGTTAATTAGGTTAAATGACTAGCTTAAGATTGTGAGCTAGAAAGGATAGGGTTGAGGTCCCAAGTTTTTAACCACCATGCTGTCTCCTTACAACACTGTTAAAGTTACAATCTGATCTCAACTTGTACAATCTGCTCTCTCATTACTATTCTTAACCAGTTTCAATCCTGCAGCTCTAAAAAATTAAGTTCTTCAGAGGAATCAGACTCTCTGTTTTGACTGGAGGTTTTTGCTACACAATATTCTCTGCCATCCCCTTCCCTTTTTCTTCTTTCCTTAGGTGGCTTGTTCCTACATACCTTTCAAAAGGGGGCACTATGAAACTTTCCCGACTTCTGGGGTCTGGCCCTCCTAAATTTTTTTCTTTTCTTTTTTTGGTACCAGCAATTGAACTCAGAGGTGCTTAACCACTGAGGCACATCCCCAGCCCTTTAAAATTTTTTTAAAATTTTGATACAAGGTCTTTCTAAATTGCTGAGGCTGGCTTTGAACTTGCAATCCTCCTGCCTCAGCTGCTGAGGCACTGGGATTACAGGCAAGTGCCGCTGTGCCTGGATCCTCCTAAATTCTTACAGCACTCTTACTACTATCATGATGAATATGATGTATTATAATTGCCTACTAACTTATCTTAGCTCAGACTTGTATGACCAAGTCATAAATACATTTCTCTTGTTCACCACTGTACTTCTGGCATATAACATAATGTTAGGCAATTAAAAAAAGATGAAAACATAATGTTAGGCATATAACAAGTACTCAATAAATATGTTTTGAATAAATAGTCTTTAACAAGAAACTGAGGTGCCTTAAGCCCAGCATCTAGATTCAGCCTGGAAAGAACCACCAATAATGCCTAACGTGTTCAAGTGGTCACAAAATGCCATCCTTGAGAAGGGACTTCAAAAACCTCAGAATTTAAATGGATGATAACAGCAGGGCGCCCTGGTGCATGCCTGTAATTGCAGCACTTTGGGAGGCTGAGACAGGAGAATCCTGAGTTCAAAGCCAGCCTCAGCAATGGCCAGGCACTAAGCAACTCAGTGAGACCCTGTCTCTAAATAAAACACAAAGTAGAGCCGGGCACAGTGTCTCACGCTTGTAATCCCAGCACTCTGGGAGGCTGAGACAGGAGAATCGCAAGTTCAAAGCCAGCCTCAGCAAAGGTGAGGTGCTAAGCAACTCAGTGAGACCCTGTCTCTAAATAAAACACAAAATAGGGCTGGGGAGGGGCTGGGGTTGTGGCTCAGTGGTAGAGCGCTAGCCTCACATGCGTGAGGCACTGGGTTCAACCCTCAGCACCACATAAAATAAATAAAAATAAAGATATTGTGTCCATCTACAACTAAAAAAATATTTTAAAAAAAATAGGGCTGGGGACGTGGCTCAGTGGTCAAGTACCCCTGAGTTCAATCCCCGGTACCAACCCCCCCCCCCCAAATAGGGCTGGGGATGTGGCTCAGTGGTCGAGTACCCCTGAGTTCAATCCCCGGTACCAATAATAATAATACGAAGATGAAGAAAAATAAATGGACGATAACGTTGAGATCCGGGAAGTGACGTGTCCAAGACACACAGACAAGCAGCAGTAGCATCACATTAACTGTGGCTCAGAACTGACTTCTAGGCTGGTTTTCTTAGCCTAGCAGGCTGTATGATCAGGGTAGATGGCCAACCTTTAGGGTTGCCCCCTTCGTCATGGGAGCGAGATTAAGGTTGCATTGTCAGTGGAGCAGGTTTGGGGCTCCGATAAGGGACATGACTCTTCAAATGATGAATGAGTGGCTCTAGAGCCTAATTCTGAGCTCCGGGTCTTGGACCCACTTTGGTCTAGGGGTTTGGGTCTCCCTCCCTCCCCCCCTCCCCTTCGGCGCACTCACATGCCACCCTGTGAATGACCCAGAAGGTGATGCCCACCTCTGCCAGGCAGAGGCAGGAGGCCACCAGCAGCGTGTAGCGCGGCTCCCGAAGCAATAAGCGCCGCTCTTGCCAGGCGCGTTGCAGCCACTGTTTGCAGACTCCCGCCGGCTGGGCCACGGAACCCGCCCGGCCGCGTTTCCGCAGCCCAGCCGCCATGTTGACGGTGCGCCGCTCTAGTAGGTCCACCACCCTGGAAACCCAACCCTTCGACACTTCAGTTCCGTTCCTGGCGCCCGGCGTAACCTCAAACTAAGCAGTGATCCAGCCAGAATCCTTTAGGACACTAAAATTTATTTCTTCCGTATCTGTCTCCTCTAGCGGACTACACACTCCGAAATAGCAGGAACAAGGTGTTTCCCCTCAGTATATACCCAGTCCTGGGCACACAGGCGCTAATACAGAATGAATGTTTGCTCCGAAAAACAACAGTTCTGTTTCTCGCACTCCAAGGATTCCACCTCCCCTGTACTGGGAATACTTGGGTTCATGCTGGAGGGCAAAGTCGGTCTGCACACCTTCCGCTTCCCTTCTGAGCCTTCTAGTTTCTCAAGGACGGCTTGGGAAGAAGTGAATTTTCAATTTGTTTTCAGTAATTTATGGAAGGAGCCGTTCAAACTGAAACATAAGAGGGCAGCGGTGAGCCCGAGTAAGTCTGGTGTTATAAGTGTGGCCGCCGAAGGCGACTATGCATTACAGCCGCAGGACTGCGAATACAGGTGATAATTGGGTTTTCCCGGCCGGAGGATTCTTCAAAGAGCGCTTAGCTAAAGACGGAAGTTCCACGTGTTTGTGTTGAGCAACTGCAGATGGTGGGCGGAGACACAAGGGCCCCGCCTCCCATATCCCACCCTCCGGATTGGCTATGTAGGTCGGGCACTGGAGGTTGCTGAAAGCATGGCCTCTCCCCCGGCCCCCGCGCCCCGGCCGGAGTTACCCGAGCGAAACTTGGAATATTGCGAGGTCCAGTACTGGGACCAGCGCTACCGAGGCGCGGCTGACTCTGAGCCCTACGAGTGGTTCGGGGATTTCTCCTCCTTCCGTGCCCTCCTAGAGCCTGAGCTGCGGCCGGAGGACCGTATCCTCGTGCTAGGTGGGTAGTCCCGGTGTTGTCCCGGCCAGGAGATCAGGCTGTATCAGACCTGGCCTGGCCTCATCCGCTTTCTTCTTATCTGTTTGCCACTCTCAGTGGACGCCCCAGTTGGAAGCCAAGATCTAGTACCTCCGAATCCAGTTGTAGTTAGCCAGGACAAACAGGAGTGATCCAGCACCCCGTTCTGGACTCTTGGGAGGTAGCCCCAGGCACAGGGGAAGACAGAAGACCTAGTTCAAGTCCCAGTACAAATTAGCAGTATAACTTAGGACAAGTAATGAATCCGTTGTGAGCATCAGTTTCATTTTTAGAAATGAGACTACGATTTTATACAGGATAAAGTATGTGCAGGCATCTCGAGCACTTTGCTTAGCGCTCTTTTTGCGCCAGTTGGCACCGGGAGCCATTGATACCCAGAGGAAGTTAGCACTCCTCGAACCCTGACTGAAACTTAGTCCTATGCCCAGTGTGAAGTGAAGGTAAAAACAGCGCCCTCTGAGATCGGAGTGGAGATTGCGGCCGAGATTGTTGTGATTTCCTGAAGAAAAGAGGTGATGGGATGTAAGTAAGGGCTCTGAGAGGTCCAGCAGCCCCACTAGGGTTTCTCTCGCACTGTCAGCCTTGGAGGCATATAGTGAAGCTTGAATGAGCAAAGGGTTTCCTACCAATTATAGTTTTTATTTTTCTACGTCAAAGTCTTTATGTATTTAAGTGAAATATTTGATACCTGTAAAAGGAATATGTATGTATTTAAGATATGAATAATAAAATCTGATGCGTGCGTATGCCCTACTCAGTTTGTGAAGTAGTACATTAGGACTAGAAAGGAAGTATAACCTAGTGATGAAGAATTTGGACTCTGGCCAGGCACAGTGGCATTCGCTTGTAATCCCAGTGAATCCAGAGGCTGAGGTAGAAGGATTCTGAGTTTGGGGCCAGCCTCTGCAATTTAGTGAGATCCTCAGCAATTTAGCGATCTCCTATCTCAAAATAAAAATAAAAAGGTCTAGGGATGTACTCCATAGTAAAGTGCCCCTGAGTTCCATCCCAGTACAAAAAAAAGAACTTGGACTGTGGAAGTTGCTAATCATGTTGGAATTTTGGCTCATCTAATTTTGGCTGTGTCATCTTACACAAAGTACTTAAATTTCTGTGCCTCCATTTTCCCAGCCTCTAAAAAATGACTACTTAAATATTGGTTTTCTTTTTCTTTTTTTAAATATTTTTTTAGTTGTAGATGGATACAATGTCTTTATTTTATTGCTTTGTATGTGGTGCTGAGGATGGAACCCAGGGCCTCATGCATGCGAGGCAAGCGCTCTACCACTGAGCTACAACCCCAGCCCTAAATATTGGTTTTCTAAGATGATTGAATGAATATGAAAGATATCTAGGGCAAGACCTGGCTCTAGATATATAAGATATACACAATAAGCCTCATGAATATTCAAGATTTTGTGTGTAATTCCTCCCAAAACCACTTCCCCCCAGAGGTAAATGTTTTGTGAACTTTGTAATTGTAAACTATCCCATTTATGTATAGATTTACCATAAAACTGTTTTCAAGCTGTAGTGTGCATCAAAATGACCTGGAAAGCTGGACCCCACCCCAAAATTATTCCAGGGATGGTTCTAGGAATCTATTTTCTTTCTTTCTTTGTTTTTAATTTTTTCTTTTTCTTTTTTGGTACCAGGGATTGGACCCAGGGGTGCCTAACCACTGAACCACATCCCGAGCCCTTTTTATATTTTATTTATAGACAGGGTCTCACTAAGTTGCTGAGGCTGGCTTTGAACTCATGATCCTATTCCCTCAGCCTCCCAAGCCAAGGAATCTATTTTCAGTAAGCCCCACAGCTGATTCTTATGCTGGTGGTTGGCTGAGTAAATCTGCCTTAAAATCTGCTTGACTGAGAGATAGCCTTTTCTGGATAGGAGGGGTGAAAAGTCTAAAAATCAAAAGGGAAGCCTTTTCAGAAAGGATCTCTAAGATTTAAAAATAGGACCCACAATGTGGGGAGTATCACGTGTTATATGCCACCTCAACAAACATAAGGTGAGTACCTGGTAGATGCCATGGAACATGCTGGGCCCTTTCTAACTTATTTAATCCTTGTGACAATCCTTAAAGGTAAGTGAAAAGTATTAAGAGACTTATTCTAGGTTAGGGATTCATAGACTTTTTCAGAACATGGCTGGATGATAAATATCTTAAACTTTGCAGTTTCTGTCACAACTACCCAGCTTTGTGGTTGTACTGTACAAACATATACATAAGAATAGCCATGCTACAATAAAACTTTTATTTACAAGAGGAGGTGATGAGCTGGATTTGGCAGCCCCTGCTGTGGATGATTGCTATGGGTTTCTCAGGAGCAAATCCTGAGATGAGGATCATGTCCAAATTGTTAGATAAGAGCTCCCAGGAAATATTGGTGAGAAATTGGGGTAACAGGCAAAAGGAGGAAGCCAAGTGAAATTGTGATGTCAGGCAAAGTTTCCCAGAGTGTAATTTCAGCCTGAAGAGTCACAGATGCAAACTTTGATGCAAACATACACGATAACCTAGGGACATATAAAAATTGCTTAAAGGACTCCAAGGAGATCTGGTCAGAATATTGACAGTGTCTACTGCCATCATGCAGCAAAGTGAAGTAGAGCTCCTAGTTCTGCTGCTGCACCACACAGCTGGGTGACAGGCATCTAGCATTCTGTTGAAAGTGGTCCAGTGACTGCATTGTGAATTAGAGCTTAATGGTCTTTTTGATAGATACAAAGATGAAATGTCACCACCGAAGGTGAGCGGGCCTTTCAAAAGTTGGAAGGTAGTTGAGCATTGTAGTTTAAGAGCTGTGACTCTGGAGTGAGGCAGGCCTGGGTCCGAATTAGGACTCTACCTCTGACTGTAGTCCTGGGTATATTCCTTATCTATGTTTCTCAATTTTTCCCCATCTAGAAAATGGGAATGGTAATTAGTATCTTCTATATGGGTCTACTATGAAAATAAACAGACAGTTTTTATGAAGTGCTTAGCTTCATACCTGGTTTTCAATTTCAGTGACTGCTAATGATCATTATTATTATTGAACCATGCTTGTGTGTGTGTGTGCATATGTGTGTGCACACATGAACACACACCTACACATGTTGAGGATCAAACTCAGGGCCTTGTGCGTGGTAGGAAAACATTCTACCACTGAGCTATACCCCAGCCCTCATTATTATTGAAAATGAAAGTCAAAGAGGCAGTTTATCCAGGAATGTTCAGAGACTCTGACTGAGGGCTTGTGTGTCTGGTCCCTATGACTAGACTGTTCTCATGGCAGGTGAATGCATATGGATTGCTGTCCCCGCTTTACTCTCAGTATACTTCTCTGATTCTTTCTTTGCTTCATTCCATGCTCTGTAGAAATCTTTTGATCATAATTTGGCTTCTAGTTTCCTATAAAAAGAAGGGACTGACGAAAGAATTCAACTGTCCAGTTCCAATGATGGCTATTTTTTGTTATTAATGAATTGGCATTCAGGCTTACATCTCAGTCTCTTGGTGTTGGGTTAGCATCCTCATAGCTTTGGATCCACATATGATGTGTTCTTGGATTTGGGTCAGTTCTCCAGGGCTTTGCTTCCCTAAGGCCCCACTTTGGGAGGCAATGTTCTTTCCAATCCCTTTCTTAGTTGTGGGCCCCAAATCACTGAAGCAGAAATCGGAAATGACTGCTTTATAAGTGTGAAAGTTTTCTTGGAAGATGCCATCGTATACCAAAGAGGACAAAGGAAGGAAATGTGAGTTTGTCTACAGTTGAGTAGGGTTCTACAGGCACAAGAGGTTGGATACTGGGTTCTGAAGGGTTGTGAGTCAGAGAACGCATTGGAATTTTTGCCTGGAACTGAGTTAGGGTCTCCTATACAGCTCCCCTCATTCATCATCCTTTGTGCTGAACCTGCCAGTGCTTGTGGGTCCAACATGAGGAAGCGTGCATTAGGCTTTATCAGCCAAGACAGTACACTCTCTGAGGCCCAGAGCCTGAGGAGGAGCATGGGAAGGGACTGCTGAGGACTGGTGAGCTGCTTCTGGATGTTCTGTTTAGGTGCCAAGTTCCGCTAGATTAGGGATATCTCAACAATTTATCCTGTGATCCTCTTAGGGACCTAAATGAGGGTTAAAAGGAGCCTAATTCTAAGACCCAAGGATCCCCTACATAGGATTGCTAAGAGCTGTCATCCAGTCTCATTCTCAGCCTGACAATGGCTACAGGATGACCTGGCAGAGGCCACTGGATATTTTAAAGCAGTCATGTCCACTGGGCTTAGATCTGCATCCACTCTAACCTCCACCCCTCTCTAACCCAACCCTTCCTCTTTGAGATTGCATTCTAAGCATTTTCTAATATCACCAGAGTCGTGATATTTTTCCCCCAAGATGCTGCTTGTTAGCTACCTTAAAACTGTTGGCTAATCCACCTGGGGTGGGATCGGGGTCCTTTTGTGCTCCCACAGCCTGTTCCTAATGAAATACTCATTATGTGGCAGTTGCCTGATTCCACATTTTTCCTTTCCACCAGAGCATGAGTTCCTTCAAGGAGTCACTCTTATTCATCAATAGAAACCAATATGTAGTACTCAATATGTGCATGAAAAATTATAAGGGATCAACTGCTATGTGTCCCCACCTAGTTTCTCCTTCACTTATCTATTTTTGCCATGCAAATAAAAGTAAAATAATAACTCCTATCATGAAACCTTCCCAGGGTGGATATCTTCCAAGATCCTCTAAAAGGTTAGGGATTAGGATAATACTGATATTATAGTTCTAATGATGCCAATATTATTACCATCCTCAGTTTGAGGAAACTGAAGTCCAACAAGTCAAATGATTTTTCCATGGCTGTGTGGTTGGGGATAGCAGAATCCAGACCCTTGAATTCCTAGGTTCTGACCTCCTTCAGTTATTCCACAGATGTTTTGATTCTTAAATTAGTGTGTTGCATCCTTTATGTAGTCAATAGACCGTTACCTTCATTTTTCTGAATAGGAAATCCAAGTTATTGGTATTGAAACAAATTGTCCTAGTTCACACAGCCAGGAATGATAGAGCCAGGGTTTGTGTGCAGGTCTGTGTGATTCCAAAGCTTATGCTGTTTTATGCACGCTTCTGCCTTTCCTTCAGTACTGGAAGATTGGACTGAGAGAAAATATGGGGCCAAGAGGATGAATAACAGGGGAGGTGAGAACCAAAGCTAACCTAGTTCTTTTGCCACCCATCCCATCCCACACCAGGTTGCGGGAATAGTGCTCTGAGCTACGAGCTGTTCCTTGGAGGCTTTCCCAATGTGACCAGTGTGGATTACTCATCAGTAGTGGTGGCTGCTATGCGGGCTCGCTATGCCCACATACCCAGGCTGCGGTGGGAGACCATGGATGTGCGGATGCTGGACTTCCCTAGTGGCTCCTTTGATGTGGTGCTTGAGAAGGGCACACTGGATGCCCTACTGGCTGGGGAACAGGATCCCTGGACCATATCGTCTGAAGGTATCCACATTGTGGACCAGGTGCTGAGTGAGGTGAGGAAGCAACAAAAGAGGAGGGCAGATTAAGAGGTGAGGATGAGGGAATGAAAAGAACTCAAAAGCTAGAGATCTGGTTTGGAACAGGTGATGGATCACCCTCAGAAGTATGGGTCTTTAAAGAATGGGAGTGTTGGGGCTGGAGATATAGCTCAGTTGGTAGAGTGCTTGCCTTGCATGCACAAGGCTCTGGGTTCAATCCCCAGCACCACCAAAAAAGAGAGAGAGAGAGAAAGAGAGAGAGAGAGAGAGAGAGAAGAACGGGAGTGGTTAAACTAGATTAAGATTAGAAGGGGCTGGAGTGTTTAAGTTCACAAAGGCCAATGTTTGGCTACTAAGTAGCATCAGGGATAAGGTAACAGGCAGGTTCCAGACAGGTGATACAGATGGGAAGGTGAACAGCTGATAGTAAAGCAGTGCCTCCTGTACTCCCATGCTCCCATTTAGGAGCTCTCATGAAATGGCAAGGAGCAGAGAATGTGGCTTACTCTTTGCCATAGAAAGTTTGAGCTGTTGAATGGAGGGTAATACCTGAGGTTTGACTGGGAGGGCATCTGGGGCAGTACTGACCTTTGAGAACCTGGAGATGACTCATCACCGATGGCTTCTCTGTCTGCCTTGCAGGTGAGCCGGGTGCTGGTCCCTGGGGGCCGATTCATCTCAATGACCTCTGCAGCCCCCCACTTTCGGACCAGACACTATGCCCAAGCCCGTTATGGTTGGTCCTTGAGGCATGCAACCTATGGCAGTGGTTTCCACTTCCACTTCTACCTCATGCACAAGGGTGGGGAGCTCAGTGTGGCCCAGCTGGCCCTAGGGGCCCAGATCCTATCACCTCCTAGCCCTCCCACCTCACCCTGCTTCTTCCAGGATTCAGATCATGAAGACTTTCTCAAAGGCATTCAGCTGTGAGGCCAGAAGCATTGTCCTCCAGCTCTCCCTGCCTTTCCGCCCTGGGTTTCTCAGGAATTCCTGACTTAGTGTTGGGGTTGTTTTGAAGGTGCTCACATCCCAGAGGTCTCATGCAAAATAGAGGTTGTGAGAACAAGCCCATGTGAGCTAATTCAGCCCTGCTCCAACTAGGTCCCCAGATTCCAGGTTTCTGGCTTCCTTTTTGTGTTCCTTAGATTTCTACTGGGTTCCCCATCTCCTTCTCCACCATACCAGACCACCAGTAATTCATCCCCTGGGGTAAATTTAAACAACCCTCTGCACCGTCTGGTCTAAGAGGCCCCTTTCCAACCTGCATTTGTGTACAGGAGATAGCAGACTTTGAATCTAGATTGCTTTATGCTTCTGACCCCAGCTCCAGCCCCAACACTGGTGACCTGTCATGTACCTAAGACTGTTCATGTACCTAAGGAGGCCACATGGTAATGATGTTCCCAGCTCAGGCTGGCCTGCCTGTGTTTACTTGGCAACCCTCCCCCACCAGCAACTTTGCACCTGAGATTCCCAAGTATTTGCCTCCCTCCCATTTTGGCCCGGCTCCTGAGCAGACTGAAGCAGTGGCCACACACACACACACACACACAGGGAGGTCTGTGTTTATTCACACACTCCTGATACAGTGAGGATGGAGGAACATTTTACAAAGGACACCCCTGGGTTGAGGACATCTCCAGGTCCACAGGTGTCATCCAAAGGTGCAGAGCAGTCCCCATTTGGGTTCCCAGGGGTAGAACGAAAGGATCCAAGGTAAAATCAGATCTGGGCCCTTAGAAGGTGATACCTTGGGGGAGGGGGTCTGCCAGAGAACCTCCTGGAGTGAGGCCTTGGCAGACTGACCATATGATTGGTTACCATGTTGGGGGCTTGTCCCAACCCAGCCTCAACACCCGTCCTATCTGCCAGGCGCAGAAGAGCATGGCGGAGGCTATGGGGAGGGGGGGGCGGGCACGAACCATGAGCGGAGCCAGTAAACAAAGAATCGGATATAAAAATACAAATGTGCTGAGGAAGTTCCTTAGAAAGAGGCTGGGGTCACGCCAGACTGGGGTGAGGATTAGGAACTGCCCGGAGGGCTGGGCTCAGGTGGGTGGGAAGCTCATGCAAATACGCAGCCAAACATCCCTGGCCACGCGCGGTCCGACACCGGCAGCCACCCGGTCTGCAGACCATACTGGCCGGAGGGGGGCGGGGCAGGGGAGCCGTGCGGGAGGGGGCGGGCCGGGGAACGGGGGCCGCGGGTCTCTGTGTCCGTTCCGGTGTGCGGGGTGGGGCTGCGGCCCGAGGTTCTAAAGTGCATGAGCGCGGCGGCGGGCTCGGGGCTGGTCCGCGCCGCCGCTACCACCGCCGCCGTGGTGCTGAAGCGGACAGCTCCGGAGTGCCTGGCAGCGGCGGCGCAGACCTGCAGCCCCCGCCCGCGGGCGCCTGGGCCGGGGCGAGGGGCGCCGGCAGCAGCATCGCCGGCCCGCGCTCCTGGCCGCTGCGGGGCTGGGCCCGGAGCCCGCCGCCGGAGCCAGCGCGTCTACACTCCGGACGGCGGCTTCTCCCCCATCCCCTTCAGCACGTCGTCTATCCGGTCATCCTCGATCACCACTGCGCAGGGAGAAAGCGCGTCAGCCGCGCGGCCTCGGGGGGCGGCGGCGAGAGTGGGCCCCGCGTTCTCGCGCCCCGCGTAGTTACTGCCCCCGGCCCAGCGACGCCCCTCGGAACCCGGTGCCACAGAGCCTTCCCCAGCCGAGCACTCCTGTCTTCCTCCAGGCTACCAAGCCTCGCTTCCACGGAGCCCCTTCCCTCCCTATGTTGGAACACCCCTCTTCCAAAAGCTCCAGCAATTCTACCTCCCATTGCGAACCCTCCCGCCACTTGAGCCCTCCTTAATCTGAGCTGATCAGAGATACCTCTAGCTCACAGAATCTCCCTCTTAACCCTCACTTCAACAGAACCCACTCCTCAAAGGGGCTCAAACGGAACATACAGCTAATCTGACCCTCTCCCTCACCTAAACCTCTTCCTGCTTTAACCCCTCTTCCGAACCTAGCACCAACAAAGTCCCCTTCCCCATGCAAACAACCAGGACAACAGAACCCCTGGCCTTCCTGCCCTCCGGTCGGACGCCCCTTTGGACCTGAAGGTTCTTCGTAGCATCCACCGACTCGGCATTTGATCTCAAAGAATTGGCCCATCATTCTGTGTTCCCACTCCAAGCAGCCCCAAATGCCCGGACCGGCCCCTCCCCCTCGCCCAGGTGCCAGGGCTCTGCTTCCAGAGGTGGTGAGCATCGATCGAATCCGGGGCACTGTGTTCCCGGGAGAGGGGAAGAGGGGGACAACACTGCAGCAGGGACCCTCCCCCCCCAACCCGGGCCGAAGAGCGGCTGGCTGCGCTGGTTTGCGGCAGGAGCTGCGGCCACTCGTCGGGGAACGGCAGCCGGGGGGCGCCCGGCGGAGGGTTTCTGGGTCAGGCGGCGACTCCGAGCCGGGGCCGCGTACCTCGCTTGGCTCGGCCGATCTGGCCCAGCTTGGGGGGTCGTTTGGCCTGGTTGCCCGCGAAGAAGGAGTTGGTGTCCTGCAGGCGGCAGCTGAAGGAGAGGTCGGAGCCCTCGGGGTCTGCGCCGAAGCGGCCCATCTTGTCCTCGCTGTAGGGTAGGATCTCGGACATGGCGGGCGCGGGGCGGACGCGGGACTGCAGCGGGGCGCGGGCGGCGGGCTAGCTGCCGGACCGGCCCTAGCTCAGCAGGGGAGCCGGCGGAAGGATGAAGTCATGCAGCATCCGGGACTGCGGTGCCAAGCGGGGCCTCCTCCCCCGCGCCTCCGCCTCCCGGGCCGCTGGGCAGGCGGCGGCGGCGGCGGCGGCGGGGACCGGGCGGGGGCGGGGACGGTGAGCAGGGGGCGGGGGTGGCGGCGGCGGCGAGAGCGGAATGACGATGAGCGCCCGACTGCGGCAGAGAACGGCAGGCGGGGCGCGGTGGAGGCGGGGCAGGCACCGGCCGGGAGAAAGAGGCGGGGCCGAGGGGCTAGAGTGCGCCCAGCTATCCCGGGAGAGGAGGGAGCAGCAGTGGGAGGTTCCCGCACAGTGGCGGGGAATGGCCCGCAGTGGGTCTGGGAGAACTGTACCAGCCAACGCGGGGGAGAGCTGTCGAGAGGGGCGGGACCGGAGAGAGATCGGGAGCGAGCCTGGTACCTAGAAGGAAAGGGGGAGGGTCGGACAACAAGGCTAGGAGGGGTGTGCAAAGGGAACTGAGCAGGAGTGCAAAAGCCGGTGCGACCCCTTGGGGCCAGAAAGCTGCACCACAAAGGGGTCCAGAAAGCTGCACCAAGGCAGTCAATCGAAAGAGCAGACAACAGAATCGCGGCGGCAGGAAGGGCTGGGTGCGGGTGAAGAGTGGAAAAGACACAATTCCGCAGGAGCGCGGGAAGAGCTCAGGCCTGTGGGTGTGCACTCGTGGTTGGCGCGCTCTTTTATCCTAGTTGCTTTGCGGGTCTCAAGCGGTTCATCAGGATCTGTTCATCTCTGACTGCCCTTCTCTGTCTGTCTCTGTATGTCAGTGTATCTCTATGTATCTCCCTGTACGTCTCTGCGTTAGGGTCTTTGCCTTTTTGTATGTTTCCCTGTTTGGCCCCTGTAATCTTTGCTCTCTTCAGTCTATTTCAGCCTCTGCTAGGAGGAGTCTAAGTAAATCCAAGGTCTCATCGCGCACTAAAGCAGATCCCCTGCCGAAATCTGGAGTGAAAGCGCCTGCCGCGCCTTTTGGTTCTTCCAATTCTGGAAGCTCCCGCGCGTTTGCAGCGTAAGAGGAATGAATGGCAGCGCCGTGGGGGGCGCCCGAGCTGTGGGTGACGCGGGGAAGCCCGGAGCGCCTGAGGACGTATGCTAGTATGGGTCGCGAGGGAGGAAGGGAGAGAAGGACAGATGGCGCCCCCAGCCCTGGTTGTGAGGACCAGGGGGACAGTTCTCGCTGCTTGGACCGGAACTAGCTCTCTCTCACTTACCTCTTGCAACCCCCACCCCCGCCCTAGCTGGCCGTCAGCGGCAACGTCACCTGCTTGCTAGCGCGCAAAGGCTCTGGCGCAATCACCGGCCTTGGAGGGGAGGGGGTGTCTCACATTCGGCGAAAGTGACGACAGCTACAGCGCTGATAAAGATAATCACTGTAAATTCAGTCCACACCCCAGGCGGAGGCCCTTTCTACTCTTATTCCAGTCAAATTACATAGATAGTGAGACTGTATGTTGTCTCAGTAGGTAATGAGTAATCCCTCACCTAAGGTGCTAAAGGAGGGGTCATAAGGGTTCTTGTCAGGGCAAAGATAAGAGCTTTGTGTGGGGAATTTAAGCAATTCTTTTCTCCCTACAGAATGAGGGAAAACAGGGATTAACAATTTGAGCCAGAATTTATCTGTTTAAATTATAGTCTAATCCTTTCTATGCATGCTAGATCATGTTTAAGCAAAAGACCTAAGTGCTAAATTGTAAAGATATTGCAATAATGTGTATAAATAAGCTTCAGCTATATTATAAACATGTGAGGGAGTTCTTTAAATTTTGTTGTTGTTGTTGTTGTTGTTGTTATACTGGGGATTGAACTCAGGGGCACTCGACCACTGAGCCACACCCCCAGCCCTATTTTGTGTTTTATGTAGAGACAGGGTCTCACTGAGTTGCTTAGCGCCTCGCCCTTGCTGAGGCTGGCTTTGAACTCGTGATTCTCCTGTCTCAACCTCCCAAAGTGCAGGAATTACAGGTGCCTGGCTGAGTTCTTTAAATTTTGATCCTCTACTTAAAATTCTGATGTTTGCATCCCTGCTCATGAGAAGAAAATAAATTTTCATAGTTAAAATGAAGTAAAATTTGGAGATGTGTGATGACATATTGTTTCTCACTTGAATGTCCCTCAAAACTTAGTGTAGTTGCTCCATATGTTCCAAACAAAATAATATGTTTTGGCAATTATTAACAGCATTTTTATTCAAGTGGAAGTGTAGACCCATGTAGTGAGTTGAATAGAAACCTTTTCACACACACTCCAATTCATGTCCACCCTATAACTCCAAACTATGACCTTATTTGGAAATAAGCTATTTACAGATACAATTAACTAAATTATAATGAGGCCAAACCGAATTAGTGTGGGCCCCAAATTCAGTCATTGTTGTCTTTGTAAGAAGAGGACAGGCATATAGAAACATATACACAGGGGAAAAGACCAAATGAAGGAGGCAGAGAAATAGGAGTGGAAGCTATCAGCAGCTGAAGGAGCCATAAAAGTTTCTTCCCTAGATCTGAGGGAGCATGCATGGCCTTCCCAATACCTTGATTTTGAACTTCTAGCCTCCAGAACTGTGAAAGAATATTTCTGTTGTTTTGAGCCAACCAGTTTGTGGTACTTTGTTGTACCAGAGTTTGGAAATAAATACAAGCTGTTACAAATAGTTTTGGGTAATCTTTTTACTGTTGTGTCTCATGACACAACAGTTTCTCCTTAAATGCTCTCAAAGGGTCCTTTGCCCCTACCTTATCCACTCAAAGGAAGCTTATGTCATCAGGACTTTTTCTATTTAAAAGATGCTGATAAATTACACACAAAAAAAGAATAAGGCAGATCTCTGTAGACAGACATGTAAAATCTCCAAGGCCTATCAAAATGTCACCAAATAACAAAAGGAGAATATAAAAGTATACACACACACATACATACCTACACATACACACCTACACACATGCACACACACACACAAGCTTCTAATGTTTAGGTATGTAAATGCATAAAAGAAAGATCTGGGACTGAGTTGTGGCTCAGTGGTAGAGCGTTTGCCTAGCATGTGTGAGACACTGGGTTGGATCCTCAGCACCACATAAAAATAAATAAAATTATTTTGTCCATCTACCACTGAAAATATTGTATAAAAAAAGAAAGACATAGAAGGATACATACCAAACTGCTAATGATAATGATTACCCTTGAGAATGACACTGGAGCCAGGTGCAGTGGCAAACACCTCTAATTTATATATATATATATTTTGCTTCACAAAATTGAGATTTTTGTAACCATTTTTCTCTCCCACCTACATCTATATGTAGAATATTTCCCGATTGCGTTAACTCCTCTTCTATCATTTGCAAATGTCCCATTGTGTAGGTGTTTGATTTATTCAAGAAGCCCTCTTCTCTTGGACATTAACACCCCCCTCATTTTTTCTTTTGTATTATAAATAGTGCTATGATGAACAAATCTTATAAAGCATAGCCATGATATTTTGTTGCTCATCCAATCAAGAAGTGAGTCTATTTCAGAATCTGGGCTAGACCATTTGATTTGCTTTGCCCAATGGGATGTTAGCAAGTATGATGGAGCAGAGGCCTGACAGATGCTTATATATCAAGGCATGCCTCCTTTTTTATTGCTGAGAATCCTGAGACCACAATCTGAGGAAGTTATAGCTAGCTAGCTTATTAGAAGAGGGAAAACTACAGAGAGACAGGATTTAGGTATCCTAGCTAAGGCCTTAACATGTAAATAAGGCCATTTTAAGTCATCTCAGACCAGCCTGCCCCTATTGAGCTGGCCCAGTCCTGAAAATCATCCAATTACCCAATCATTCCACAGAATATGAAAGGTAATAAATGTTTGTTATTTTAATCCTCTATATTTAGGGTTCTTTGTTACACAGCAAAAGCTAATTAATACAATTTCCCCCCCAATACTGGACACTGCCACTGAGATACACTGGCAGTGTATGTTTGTTTGCTGATAGGAGGGATTGAACCCAGGGGCACTTAACCACTGAGCCACATCTCAGACCATTTTATTTTTTATTTGAATACAGGGTCTCACTAAGTTGCTTAGAGCCTCGTTAAATTGCTGAGATGGCCTCAAACTTGCAATCCTCCTGCCTCAGTCTCCCACGTTGCTGGAATTATAGGCATGTGCCACTGCACTTTTATTTTATTTTGAAACAGGTTGCCCAGGCTAGACTTGAACCTAGATCCTCCTGTCTCAGCCTCCTGAGTAGCTGGGATATTAGGGTGTGCTATTGTGCCCAGTGATACAATCATTCTTTAGATAATTTATTATACCCCAGAACTGTCTCCTAGAAGTACACTTTCTGGGTCAGTGTGCACACTTTTATACCTTTTGGTTCAAATTGCCAAAAATGTTGTATCCATTTATAAACTACTAGCAATGAATGAGAATGCCCATATTTCCCATCTTTGTCAACATTAAACACTGATGTTTCTTGTTATCATCGGGACTACATTGTGCTTATAAAGTTAAGAGTGAATTATCCATTCCCTCTCAGTTCAAAGTCAGTTTATGGACAGAAAGGGGGAAAAACATGTAAAAAAAAAAAAAGAAAGAAAAAAAGAAAGAGCAGAAAAGAGAAAAAAATGGAAGAACATAAGAAAACAGTCAAAAGTTATAAATACAGAGGAAATAACAGACTTACAGAATAAAACTATCTCCAAACCTTTCCTAATATGTTATTTAATGTGTAATCAGGAATAGTTATGGGCCTAATAAATAAATGATTGTGGTCACAAGAGGCATTAAAAAAAAGGCTGTGAATCTACGAACATAGGTACATAGGTACCAGACTCTTTTCATATGTGGTTGCATTGAATTGCAACAATTGATAATTGTTCCCATGATACAGATAAGAAAAACTAAGGGTCAGAACTTGATAAAGATATTAGCTAACAAAGAATTGAATCCAGATTTGAGTACAAGTCTGCTTGGCTTGAAACCTGATGTATTTCCACTTACTCTTCCTAGAGAGGATGTAGCAAAACACTAGCAAGTAATAGTGGGAGGAAGTATATCCTCCTTTTGATTCCTATTGCCAAACTATTTTCCAGAAAAGAGTCAGAACCCCTGGGCTTGAACCCAAGCTCTGCCACCTACTAGCTGTGGTTCTTAACATCTCTATGCCTTAGTTTCCTCGTCTATACAATGGCTTCATAAATATAATTCGGGTAAATGAGCACATAGATATAAAGCACCTAGAACAGTGGCTGTCAGATAGCAAAGTGCTGCATAAACTTGGTAATTACAGTATGGTGTTGCAGTGGTCATAGGACTAATTCTAATGATCCTGTTGCCAGGAGGTTCTAATGCAGTAGCTTTGATCATGCTCACATGACCACACCATGGTGGAATTTCCCTGGAAAAGGAATGAACCTGATGCCCTGTTTTCTTTCATCTAGTCTTGAGAAGGGGAGGAGGGAGAGGAGAGTGGTGTGTCATCATTGTGAACATGAATGACTCTAGAGGCTTGTCCCAAGTAAACTTTCCAAAGCCTTGCTGCTTCAGTCTCCAGTTTTGCTAGAAGTGAAAGTTTCTTGCTCAGGGAACCCCGACTAACCTAGTAACTATCTGCTTATTCTGCCATCTGGGAATTAGAACAGGCTTCTTCCAGTCTTACAATTCCCATTTGTAACTATTGGGTGTGGATGATAATAATAATTATAATAACACAGTATTGATACAACAAGCACTCTATGTGCCAGGCACTATCCAAAGCATTTTACAAATACTGTTCTGTTTAATTTTCAGAACTACCCTTTGAAGTTCTTGTTTCCATTATTCTTGTTTCTGTTTTACAGGTGGGGAAACTGAGTCTGAATCCAAAATCTTTCATTCTGTGACACTGTATTGTCTCTCATTTGAGAACATGCAATTCGGGGTGGAAAAATGACTAAGAAAGCAATGCAACACTTCTGAGCCTAATCCATTCATCATCCACCCTTTCTTAGTCACAAGAATATTCTATGCTAGAACCACTTGCAGCAAGATGTCTGAGAACTGAGGTGGGAGTCAGGAAACGGATTATGTATTTGCCACCACTTCAAGCCATCTCAGGTCAAATACTTGTAGTCTCCTGGTGGAGGGGCTGGGGAGAGGAAAATGTCTGTCTCTCTCTCTTCCTCTCCCTGCCCCCAATTGTTAAAAAAAAAAAAAACTAACCTCTAGGCAGTCTTCAGTACAGCAGACTGTAGCAACACCAGGCCTGATTAAGGAATGACAATATGGAAGGCAGATGGCAGATGCATGGATGCCACACTATTGCGCTTCAGTTAAATATTGCTTGGTGTGGTTTTTTTTTTTCCTTGTAAACCTCCCAAATAAAATCCTTTGCTTTCCCCAAGTTAGAAGTGTTAGCACGTCTTTTCTTTAAATATCTGTGCATGGCTGTTTTTTTCCCTGCCAATTTGTCGCCATCTGTAACCCTCCCTTTATGAGATGATCTGATGACAGCAATTATCTTGGAGAGTAAAAGTGCAGTCTTGAAGCAACATGTAAGAATGGAGTCAGTGGGGGTTGTGTGTGGAGTGCATGCTGCCCCTGCAACTTGATGCATGCGTGTCGTGTGTACCCAACAACAGTCTACTTTGGCGCTGAGTGCCTCGTGCATGTACACACTGTGAGTATGCAGTGTGTATGCATTCTGCCAGTGTCAGGGTGTGTGTGTGGACTGTGTGTTGGGCCCTGTGCCTGCCTGTGTACTTGGGGTCTGTGCTCTGTGTAAACATCCTGTGAACACCTGCTTGTGGGCTTTGCACATGCTGTGCGGACTATTCGGGGAAGGTGTTCTTCAGCAGGGCATGATTTCTCCAAGGTGCTTAAAGGGCCCGAAATTTGGAGAACTGGACCCTGGAATATTAGCGGGGAATGGGCCTGGGTAAAAGGAAAGTAAATTATGGGTGGTATGCAGGAAGGCGCTCCTGAGAAGATGGTCTGACAGTGAAGAGCTAGGGGACCGGAGGGGACTCCTCCGGCGAGGCTGGAGCACAGCGCTGGCGGCCAACGCGGGCCAGGCGCGGGGCTCTGGCCGGCTGGCTGGGAGCCGCCGGCGCGCTCCGCCCCTCCCCTTCGCTCCCCACCCCCGGGCGCGGCGCCGCGGGGAAGCGGGGACTCGGGCAGGCGGGGGCCTCCGCGGCCACGCGAGGAGCTGCGGCAGCGGCCGTGATGGCGGGCAGTAGCGGGGCCAGGCGCGGGGCCTGGGCCGCAGCCTGGAAGAGGGTCAGCGGCCCCAAGCCCTAAGGCGCCGCCCGGCCCAACTCACCATGAACGTCGCGCTGCAGGAGCTGGGCAGCGGCGGCAACGTGAGTGGGGCCTGGGGTTCCAGGGCAGAGGACCCGGGTGGAGTAAGGCGCGAAGCGGAGAGGTCCGACGCGAGGGTGCAGGAAAGAAGCTCTGGCTTGTGGAGATGAAGCCTCGTGTGGGGGTTGGGGTGGGAGAAGATGTCAGTGGGGACCCCAGGCTCAAGAGCCCGGCAGGTGGGAAAGAGCCCTCACAACAGGCAGGAGCGGGTCCGGTCGGCTAGGAGTACTGGCCCAGGGACATGGGCATCAACTCTCTGCCTGACCTCTTTGGCGCCTCGGGACTATCTGGCAGATGATGGAGTACAAACGGGCCACGCTTCGGGATGAAGACGCACCGGAGACCCCCATAGAGGGCGGGGCCTCCCCAGACGCCTTGGAGGTGGGCAAGGGGGTTCCCCCTTTCTCACCAGGCCCCAGCCCTGGCATGACGCTTGGCACACCCAGGAGCTCTGGGCTGTTCTGGAGGGTCACCTGCCCCCATCTCCGCTCCATCTCTGGCCTCTGCGCTAGGACTATGGTGAGGCGATTCTAAGCCATGACGTTGCACAAAAACAGGCTCAGGGCTCCACTCGGCCTGCCTCATTTCCCCTGGGCCCAGAATTAAACCCCTTAGTGTCTTTGCTTAATGCTTCTGGAATTGCTTGTGCCTTCACCCTCTGAGAGTACTTCTGTAATCTTGGATCCCTGCCCTGCCTTTCATTCCCTCTCTGTCCCCCTGTGTTCCCCAGGTGGGATTCCGGAAGGGGACAAGACAACTTTTAGGCCTGCACACCCAGCTGGAGCTTATTTTGGCAGGTGTCTCTTTACTGCTGGCTGCACTGCTTCTGGGCTGCCTGGTAGCCCTGGGGGTCCAGTACCATAGAGGTAGGTGGGCCCACGACTGTCACCAGCCCTCATAGTTGTGGGGAATCTGGAAGCTGAAGGGCCTCTAAGATTTTCTCTGTTGGAGGCAGCCTTCCCATCCTTCCTGTGGTCATGGCCCTTCCAAAAAGTTTGCCTTTCCCAGATTATCTGAAAGTCTCCTACTCTCGGACTATATTTCCTGTCACAGATGCATCCCACAGCACCTGCCTCACAGAGGCCTGCATTCGAGTGGCTGGAAAAATTCTGGAGTCCCTAGACCGTGGGGTGAGCCCCTGTGAGGACTTTTACCAGTTCTCCTGTGGTGGCTGGATTCGGAAGAACCCTCTGCCAGATGGGCGTTCTCGCTGGAACACCTTCAATAGCCTCTGGGACCAGAACCAAGCCATACTGAAACACCTGCTTGGTGAGTGGGGCTGTCAGTGAATTGCTGTGCCAAGTGGGGCTGTCAGTGAATTTGTGGGGTGTCCAGTACAGGGCCTGGCACTTAGTAGGTACTCAATAGATGTCCACAAGTGAAGAAGTAGATGGATTGCTCTGTGAAGCAGAATGTGCTGAGAGTAGGGGGCTCCAGAGAGGTGGAGATGGGTTAGAAGAAGGCAAACGTTTGACTCTTTGCTGAGCCCAGATTTCTCTCCCTGGTGACAGGCAGACTGGGCTGGTGCCTGTGCATAGGAGTCCAGGTTCTAGGGCTCCTCCCTGCATTTTGTCAAGGTATGGTAGACACCAGGGACCCTGTAGTATTTAGATATCTTTGAGGGTCTCCACAGACAGGGGAGAGGAAGCCACATTTGCTGTTTCAGTCTTCTTTAGTCCACATTAAGAAGACTGCTCATTGGTAGGACAAGGAAAGGCATGAGCAAGGGCCAGGGACTCCCCCTCAGCAGTTAACCGAATTGCCACCTGTCTTCACTCCCCAGAGAACACCACCTTCAACTCCAGCAGTGAAGCTGAACGGAAGACGCAGCGCTTCTACCTATCCTGCTTACAGGTGGAGCGCATTGAGGAGCTGGGAGCCCAGCCACTGCGAGACCTCATTGACAAGGCAGGGCGATCAACCCAATGGACTGTGGGCAGGGAGAACAAGAGGGCCTTGGGAGAGAATGTGCTCCAAGAAAGCTTTGGGATCCCTGTGCAAGAGGTTCCACTTATAATCTCTACTCAGATTGGTGGTTGGAACATTACGGGACCCTGGGACCAGGACAACTTCATGGAGGTGCTAAAGGCAGTAGCAGGGACCTACAGGGCCACCCCGTTCTTCACCGTCTATGTCAGTGCCGACTCTAAGAGTTCCAACAGCAATGTCATCCAGGTGCTGGAGTGAGAAAGGGTGGGGAGGGACTCTTTGCTGAGCCCAGCTTTCTTTCCCTGGTGACAGGCAGACTGGGCTGGTGCCTCTGCCTAGGAGTCCAGGTTTTAGACATGAGAGGGACTCACTTTCTTTCCTTGGTATTGCAGGTGGACCAGTCTGGGCTCTTTCTGCCCTCTCGAGATTACTACTTAAACAGAACTGCCAATGAGAAAGTAAGGAACATCCTCAGAACCCCCATCCTCACCCCTTGCTGAGCTGGGCTGATCCCCGCATTCTTTTCTATTTGTCCGGGGTCAGAGTGGGGAAGGTGAGCCCATTCTGTCACCTAGGGAGCTCACTGCCCTTCCTTCCATCCCCTCCTTCCTTTCTCTTATTCTTCTAGAAAAGCATTGCTTTTCTTTTCCTTTCTTTTCTTTGTGATGCCGGGAATCAACCCAAAGATCTTGTGAATGCTAGACAAGGGCCATACCACTAAACTGTACCCTTGGCTCCAGGAAAACATTTTATAAGCACCTACTGTGTGCTAGGTGCAGTGGGGGAATTCTGAGATGTAAGTTTCAGGGCCATTGTTACTGGAAATTTGCAGTGTTAATGGGTTGGTGGACCTAGATAGCCAAGAAAAAGGCTCCAAAGAAGATCTCTGGGACTCAGGAGAGACTTGAGTGTCCAGAGGCTTCCTGAAGAGATTGCATTTGAGCCAGGCTCTGTAGAACACATAGAAGCAGATGAGGGCATTCTGGGTAGAGAAAACAAGTTAAACAAAAGTGTTGAAGAAGGAAAGGTAAGGTGTGTTCAGATCATGGAAACACGTTCAGTTTGGTAAGATGTGGTGATCTAAGCAGATGCACAGTTGGGAAAGGTGGTCCGGGACTAGTTATGGAGGGGATTGTGAATGTTTCACTAAGGAATTGATTCTATAACCCCTAGAAAGCCATTGCATGCTCCAGAGCAGGAGGAAGTGATGCAGTGAGCAGTGCTTTGGGAAGACAATTTGGCTATAGTGTGAGAAGTAGATGCAAGACAGGGAGCCTGGAGATGAGTTAAGAGTCTCTGCTCTAAACTCCAGGCTCTGAGTCAGTAAGGGCCTAAGTGAGGAAGTGGCAGAAGGAATGTTAGGAAGCCGAGACTGCAAGAGACATACTCAAGTCAGAATTGTGAGTCGTTGGTGACAGAATGTTAAAAGAGGGAAGTGGTAAAGATGACTGAGGCTGTAAACCTGAGTGATGGTGAAATGGAGAGGTCCTTAGGGAATCAGGAGGAACTAGCTTTGGGTACACTGGGGAAGAGGAGAAAGTGTGATGTCGTCAGACAAGGAGAGATTTTAGAGTCAGACCTGGATTTCAGTCTCATCTTTGCTACTTAGTGCAAGTAGATTGATCTCACGGAGGTTGTTTTCTCTTATGGAATAGGGGAACCAGAGCCTCTAGCTCACATGGGGCATAGGGTGTGGGAGTGCAAGCTTATGCTCCTGCCTGTGGCAGACACTCAAGGTGTGGGAGCCTCTCCTTTTAGATGTGTGAGTACAAGGGGCCTGGACACCTTTTCTGTCTCTTTTGTGAGAGGTCTGCAGGCACCTGTGAAAGTCAAGTGGAATCCTGGAGAGAGGACAGTATGAAGGGAGTGGGAGGCTTGAGGGACATCTCCTTGGAGACCTAGTCAAAGACTCAGGAGAAGCAAGAGAAAGGAGAAGACTAGACATGGGAAAGGAGGAAATCCTAGTGTTTTAAGGGTAGTGAGAGAAGGAGCATCAGCAAAGGAGACTGCTGTGGAATAGGACAACCTGCAGAGCCCTTTATCCTGCTGTTGTTCCTTCACAAACATTTCCCAAGCATTCCTGGGCCAGACTCTCCTCTAAGCATATGGCAAACAAGACATTGCCATGGCTTTCTGAATGGAAGAGAAGACATGAAGTAGCTGGTTACACAGTGTCCTGTTCCCAGTGTGAGCAGAACCAGGAACCAGCCTAGTGCTGGGGTGAGGTTGGGCCACAGCAAGTGCAGAGGGAGCAGCTTAGGTGAAGGGTCTGAGGTAGGAAGGCAGATGGCCTGTTGACACACTTAAGGAAAGAGGGACCAAGAGGGGGCTAAGTCCTTCTGGACAGGGATGTAGACCAGTTTTATGTATGAATATTGTTGGTCAAGTTTAGGATTTATTACAAAATAAATGGTGTGAATAGATGCATGTTTTTGGCATCACCTGAGTTGTGAGGAGAGAACTTTGAGAATGCAGGAGTGAGTGGCATCATTCAGCATATCTGAATATGTGAGGGAAAGCCTTGGGTTTGATTCTCAATATGTCATTGGTTGCCTTGGGTAGAAGCTTCCTGCCAGGATCTAGAGGAAGGTACATTACAACAGGTTAAGACAGGGTAAAATGTAGGAACACAGAGGCCTTTGGAAAGTCTCCAAAGTAAGTCTTAAGCCTCAGATAAAGACCTGGAGAGGTCACTTGGTTGAGCTAGCTGTCTCCGTTAGGATCTGGGATAACTGGAAATTTGGCTCCCTGCAGCCTTCAAGTTCCTTCAAGAGGTGACTCACACCTCTTCCTCTGAAACCAGCAGCAAGGAACAGAAGAGTGAGAGCAGGAGAAATTTTGTAGTATAGATATTATGGATATTAATGGATCTAAAATTTTTCAGTAAAGTAGAAGAGAAGATGGCCTTTGTTCATTAAGGAAGTCCAGGATAGGGCTTAAAGTTAAAAGCTGGAGTGATCTCTGGGAATAAAGTTGGCACCAAAGATTGCTTAGGTCTGTTTGTACATTTTTATCCCTTTCTTCAATAAATACATATTGATGAGCACATACTATGTGGCAGACACTTGCTATAGTGGTGAAGAAAGCGAACAGCCCCTCACTCTTACAGAGCTTGTGTGCCAGCAACATGAGTTTGTGCTGGGTCTAGGTAGTGCTCAGGCCAGGGCCACATTCTGACTCTGCTATGGGATAGTTTGAGATAGGAATCAAGTCATGTCACCTTTCCAAGCTTATTCCCTCTGTGTAAAATGGATTAGTGCCCACTTTATGAAGTTGCTGTGGGAGCATGGGGGGAAGATTATTATATGTAAAGCCCCTAGCAGTCTGATCTGTGTATACAGATAGAAGTGGTCACTAAATAGTTATTTTCTGTGCTTTTCTCTCCCTTGGAGACCAGGGGGTAGTGGAAAAAGCAGCAAGTGTTAGGTGTAGTAAGATGAGAGAGAGAAGGAACTTGAAGGCTGCTGGGAGCCAAATTTCCAGTGGGGTGCAGTCGGCTGTTCAGTGAAGGCCCATGGCCACTGATGGGTAGGACAACTAGAAGAGCTTTAGGAAATGAGAAGGCAAAGCAGATTTGTCTAGACAAATATTTGCAGAGCACCAATGCTGTGTTTGGTTGGTCCTGTTTGAGGCCCTTGGGATACAGGGGTAAACAGCTGCTGTAACTTGAACAGAGATCTCCTGGGGAAAGTACATGACAAGTGCACAAATAAATAAGCAAGATAGAGGAGAGGGTGGTAAGGACTGTGTCAGAAATGAAACGGGGTCAGCCAGGAAGGCTTCCCTAAGGAGAGTCAAGCAGAAGAGAGAGTGGGCAGAGGTGGGGCCAGGACAGATCCTGCCACCTGAGCTAACACTTGCTAACTCTGAGGATGTCTTGGGACTTTGCAGGTGCTCACAGCCTACCTGGACTACATGGAGGAGCTGGGGATGCTACTAGGTGGACAGCCAACTTCCACCCGGGAACAGATGAGGCAGGTGCTGGAGCTGGAGACACAACTGGCCAACATCACAGTACCCCAGGACCAGAGGCGCGATGAAGAGAAGATCTATCACAAGATGAGCATCTCAGAGCTGCAGGTAGGACAGGCAAGGGACTAGAGACATCTGGGAGGGGCCAGCCCCTGGTACAGAGCACCTAGCTTTTCCTTCGTGCCATTTTCCCCAAGGCAGCTGGTCCTTTCTTCATGTCCTTTCTTTTCTGAGCTTCCCAGCTCCTATCCTGCAAAGACAAATGGTGATCATTTTAGGCCACCTCTCACAGAGTCATCCATTTGTCTCTTTCTTGTGAATGAATGGAGAGATTGTGTTAAAAATTTATAACAACCTGGATGAGATGTTCACACAACAATCAGAATGGATATGGGAGTGTCTTCCGGAGGCTCCTCCTGTGTCAGGCAGCAGCCCTTTTGGTGGTGAATTATGGGAAGGCTAGGAAAAGGGAGGTTCTGGAGTAGAGACCAGGTGTGTGGGAGGTGTCAGAGGACTGGTATTTTATCAACAGTTATGAAAATATTTGACTATCTGTGCTCCAGCTGAATATCACACATTTCCTTGTATAGTAAGCGGTTGAGCTCCCAGACTGAGTGGTGCTTAGGCCTGGAAAAGGGTTTATTGCAGGAAGGAGTCACCAGGCAGCCAGTAGCTGTTGCCATGGTAATGGGAAGGCCTCCCAGGCTACAATGTATCAGTGGGGGAGGGATCCACTGGAAGCAGAGCCAGCAGTCAACCAAGCCTGAGAATTTCTTTGCTGTCAGGCTCTGGCGCCCTCCATGGACTGGCTCGAGTTCCTGTCTTTCTTGCTGTCACCATTGGAGTTGGGTGACTCTGAGCCCGTGGTGGTGTACGGGACGGATTATTTGCAGCAAGTGTCAGAACTCATCAACCGCACCGAACCAAGGTGGGTGGGAGCCCAAGGTGCAGGGGGGTGGGACTTGGGGCTCTGTGGAGATTGCTGTTAGGGACTAGGCCCAGTGGACGGGGCACAACCACACAAAGCAGCATTTGATGAGGCCCTGGGTCATTCCAATCATGAAAATGTCTGTAAGTTCTTCCTCCAGGCCAGCATTTCAGGGTGCCCATTTGTGATCTCCATTCCCACAAGAAGTCAGCTCCAAGCTGACTTCTGCAGGCAGGTATATGGTCACAGGATGAGAAAGGGACTCTAGGACAGCTTCAACATGTGCCTCTCAGGACTCCTGCTGCCTGCATGTTCTTGGGGATCGGTTGGTGGGAAAGGAAAAGGTACCCCACCTCCTCTTATTTCTTGGTATGAATGCCAGCATCCTGAACAATTACCTGATCTGGAACCTGGTGCAAAAGACGACCTCGAGCCTAGATCGGCGCTTTGAGTCTGCACAAGAGAAGCTGCTGAAAACCCTCTATGGCACCAAGAAGGTGGGCTCTCTAACCCCACCTTCTGACCCACCTAGCTGATGCTGCACACTCACAGTGCATCAGGCACCAATTGCCTCATGGTGCAGAGGGTGGAGCACAGAATTTGGAATCAAGCTGACCTGGAATGCCCTTCTCCCCTACTTTCTTGTTGAACCCGTTCTTCTCAGGGAAACCTTTCCTAATGCCTCTCCCATTGTTCCCACATCTGTCCTATAGCACAAAGAAGGTATTTCACTCAATGTGAGCACTTATCACCATCACCCTCCAATCCCAACTCCTTCATTTTTTAGACTGTGGAACTTTCGGCATATCACTCAGCCTCCTTGATTCTCCATTTCCTGGTCTGTAGAGCAGGAATAACTTGCAGGGTTGTTATGAGGATTAATTGAGCACTTAATATCCTAAGTGCATGGTATGTATAGACATTGTAACTTTGATGATGGGGATGGGGAAGGTGAATAAATGCCATACTTTCATTTCACAATTCCCTTTTGTGGGTAGGGATTGGACTTATAAACAAATACATGTATTTGGGGGTGATGGTGATAAGTGCTCACACTGAGTGAAATACCTTCTTTGTGCTATAGAACAGATGTGGGAACAATGGGAGAGGCATTAGGAAAGGTTTCCCTGAGAAGAACGGGTTCAACAACAAAGTAGGGGAGAAGGGCATTCCAGGCAGAAGGAACAGCATGTGAAAATCCCCAGAGGAAAGAAGGAGTTCAGTTCTGGTAGGAGCTTGAGAACAAGGCAATAGAGAGGCTGAGCTTGGTGAAGTGTCATGGGGCGTTCATGAAGGAACCTGGCTCTTGATTTAAGATATTTTGCTTTGATTCTTTCATGGAAGGAGACCATGGGAGTAACCACAGGAGATAGGCAACATAGTTATGTTATGTATTAGATGATCTTTCTGGTGTCTAAATGGATGACGGAGGAGAGTGACAGGGGAGGAGGATGAGAAAGGAACCAGCAGGTAGTCGGGAGACAACTACAATCTTCAAGCAAGAGATGATAGTGTTGTAGGGCAGGGAAGTAGGGATGGGTGGGCAGGAGAGATGATGAAAAGTAGTAGATACTAATGATAGAGTGAACATGGGGTTAGGGAGATGGAGGAAGCTAGAATGACTCCAAAGTTTCTGGCATGGGGGACTAAGTTGTGAAGCTGAGCATAGAAACTTCTGGACTCCAGTGGGGCCTCTTGGACACACTAGAGAAATGCCAAGAACATAGTGGGTAACCATGTGTTCCTACTGAAGTGTCATTCCTGGGGTTAGCACAATTTGAGATATTTCCTTTATTTCCCCTGGAGTCTGAGAGAGAGGTGGCACCCCAAACCCAGACCTCTGTTGTCCAGAGGTGAGAAGGGCTAGCTTCAGAGACAGAAAGGCCCTCAGACCAGAGGAAGAGCTGTCTCCGGGCACCGGGCTCTTTGTCCCTTTACAGTCCTGCACACCACGATGGCAGACCTGCATCTCCAACACGGATGATGCCCTTGGCTTTGCTTTGGGATCCCTCTTTGTGAAGGCCACATTTGACCGACAAAGCAAAGAAATTGTGAGTCTTCAGGCTACCTTAAAATTCACCATTATATGAGTACATATTAAAAAACTGAAAAGAAATTATTATTATTATTATTTTTTTTTTGGTACCAGGGATTGAACTCAAGGGCACTCAACCACTGAGCCACATCCCCAGCCCTATTTTGTGTTTTATTTAGAGACAGGGCCTCACTGAGTTGCTTAGAGCCTCGCCGTTGCTAAGGCTGGCTTTGAACTCGCGATTCTCCTGTCTCAGCCTCCCTAAGTGCTGGGATTACAGGCTTGCGCCACCGCGCCCGGCTGAAAGAAATTCTTAAACAAATGAACAGTGGTTACTTTGGACAGTGGGAGCATAAAGTTTTTTTATTGTTGCTCTTTAAGTTTTTCTGTATTTTTTCAAAAATTTTATGAGTTTATATTATCTATATAATTAGAAAATATCATATTTTTGGTTAGGTCATGTTAATAGGTTTGCTTAAAATATTATCCACAAGGATGTTTATGACAGTGTTGTTTATAATGGGGGAATGGAAAACAGTTTAAATGTCCAACCATAGGAAAAATACATTGGTTAGGACAGATTAGATTATGAATCAGCCTTTAAAGTCAATATATACTTTTAAGTGAAAAAAATAGATTGCAAAAAAACATACATGATATACAATATAATTCCATATATCTATAGCTATATCTATCTATCTATACATATATATATTTTTTGGTACTGGAGATTGAACTCAGGGGTACTCAACCACTGAGCCACATCCCCAGCCCTATTTTGTGTTTTATGTAGAGACAGGGTCTCACTGAGTTGCTTAGCGTCTTGCTGTTGCTGAGGCTGGCTTTGAACTCACGATTCTCCTGTCTCAGCCTCCCAAAGTACTGGGATTACAGGCGTGTGCCACCATGCTCGGCTCATAATTCCATATTTTATATTTATAGCTGGACAAGGGAAAACACTAGAAATATATGTCAACATGTTAAAAGAAGTTATCTCTGAGTGATTGGATTATGTGTTGTGTTTTCTTCTTCAACTCTTCTCAACTTTCCAAAGTTTCCATTAATGCCTTTCTTTCAGAATCAGATAAAGCCAATATGCTAGATTACATTATAATATTAATTTAATTAACATATTAACATTTAAAATTTTTTAAATTAATTGGAAAAAGAAAGCCATCCTCAATGCCATGACCTTCATAAATGATCCTTCCTTCTCATCCTTCCCAGATGCTAAACTTTATGGTTCACCTGGGGGGGATGGGAATGGGCTGTAGGAAAAACAGGCAAGCAGGTATACATTAAATGTGGATGGGAGACTGACTTGTGTGCCTCCATCTCCCAGGCAGAGGGGATGATCAGCGAAATCCGATCTGCATTCGAGGAGGCTCTGGGACAGCTGGTTTGGATGGATGAGAAGACGCGGCAGGCAGCCAAGGAGAAAGTGAGCAATGGCTAGGGTTGGAGCGCCATCTTGAGGAGGGGATGGAGGATACAGTTTTGCTGGGACTTGGAGGGGAACCCTTTAACCTGTTCTCTTCAGGCAGAGGCCATCTATGATATGATTGGTTTCCCCGACTTTATCCTGGAGCCCAAAGAGCTGGATGATGTTTATGATGGGGTGAGTACCCATGCTCACAGTACTAACCTGCAGCCTCAGGCATGGGGCGCACTATTCCCTAGCCTCAGTAACTGGGTCTCAAGCACCGGGAGGAAAGGAGATGCTTGTCGGTTCCTTTCAGAGGAAGATACAGGCAACGCACACTGCTTAAGTGTTAGCTCTGTGCCAGGCTGCAGGCCAGATGACAGTAAAATATAGTGTTAAAGAATGAATAGGAAGCCGGGCGCGCTGGCGTACGCCTGTAATCCCAGCACTTAGGGAGGCTGAGACAGGAGGATCGCGAGTTCAAAGCCAGCCTCAGCAAGGGCGAGGCGCTAAGCAACTCAGTGAGACCCTGTCTCTACATAAAACGCAAAATAGGGCTGGGGGTGTGGCTCAGTAGTCGAGTGCCCCTGAGTTCCATCCCCAGTACCAAAAAAAAAAAAAAAGAATGAATAGGAGCTGGGCATGGTGGCGCATGCCTGTAATCCCAGCACTTTAGGAGGCTGAGACAGGAGAATCGTGAGTTCAAAGCCAGCCTCAGCAATGGCAAGGCGCTAAGCAACTCAGTGAGACCCTGTCTCTACATAAAACACAAAATAGGGCTGGGGATGTGGCTCAGTGGTCGAGTGCCCCTGAATTTAATCCCTGGTACCAAAAACAAAACAAAACAAAAAAAGAATGAATAGGGATTTGGATCAATTCTGAGTTGAATCATGTTTCTACCCATAACTAACTATAACCTTGGACAAGACCTCTGGTCCCTGGTGTCTTTATCTGCAAAATGAATACTAATACTTCACAGGGTTGCTGTGAGAACTAAATTAGGCAGTATGTAAAATATATACAGCACCAGCAGCACAAGTCCATCCCCAACTCTTTTAATTTTTTATTTTGAGCCAGATTCTCCCTAAATTGCTCAGGCTGGTCTTGAACTTCGAGTCTTCCTATCTCAGCCTCCCAGGTTGCTGGGATTATAGGCATGTGCCATGATGCCTAGCAATAAGTTAATTTGTATATATTGGCAATTATTTACTAGGTATTTTACTCCTTTTTTATGGAACCCAGAGCCTTATGCATACTAAACAAGCACTCTACCACTGAACTGCATCTCCAACCTTTTACTCCCATTTACAGTTGGGGAAACTGAGGCTTGAAGAGAGGCTAATTAGTAGCTAATCTGGGACTATTATCTTCTTTATGTTCTCGCTTACTTTCCAACTCCTGCCATGCCCATAGTATGAAGTCTCTGAAGATTCTTTCTTCCAAAACATGTTGAATTTGTACAACTTCTCTGCTAAGGTGATGGCTGACCAGCTCCGCAAGCCTCCCAGCCGAGACCAGTGAGAATGGGAGGCCACAGACACTGGGGACATCAGGGGAGGTGGGGGAAGTTTTCCAGGGAGGAGGTCAGGGGGTGGCACAAGGCCCTTTCGGGAGGTAGAGCAGGGCTGCTGGACTTGGGAGTGGGCATCAGGAGAGTAGGGAGCCTCAGCCTTTCCCTTCCCCTGCCCCAGGTGGAGCATGACCCCTCAGACAGTGAATGCCTATTACCTTCCAACCAAGAATGAAATTGTCTTCCCTGCTGGCATCCTGCAGGCCCCCTTCTATGCCCGCAACCACCCCAAGTATGTCTGAGGCAAGAGGGGCTGGGTGCTGGGGCCTGGGCTTGCATGTGAGCTTGGAGCAGAAATAGAGGGGGGATTCACAAGTCTCCCTATCATGTCTTCACTCAGCATTCCTCACCTACCAGGGCCCTGAACTTTGGTGGTATTGGCGTAGTCATGGGTCATGAGTTGACACATGCTTTTGATGACCAAGGTAGGGACCTGGGGAGTTGTCCCATAGAAATCCTAGTGGCTCCTTCAAGACCTTGGGATGTTGGGGGCAGGTCCTAGGGGTCCTGGAATCTGTGGACTAGGGATGGCAGGGGTGTTTCTGTCCCCAAGGGGTGAGCTATCATCCTGTGGGGTGCAAAGGTGAGTTCTCCTCAGGGCGAGAGTATGACAAGGAAGGGAATCTGCGACCCTGGTGGCAAAATGAGTCACTGGCAGCCTTCCGGAATCACACGGCCTGCATGGAGGAACAGTATAACCAGTACCAGGTCAATGGGGAGAGGCTCAATGGCCGCCAGACACTGGGGGAGAACATCGCTGACAACGGGGGGCTTAAGGCTGCCTACAATGTGAGTAGCCTGGTGGGCCTCCAGTGGCTGAGGTGTGTGGGCCTGGATGGAAGGATGTTGGAGGAAGCAGCAGGCCCAGGTGGACTTGCTGCGCACTGTTTCCCTCAGGCTTACAAAGCGTGGCTCAGGAAGCATGGGGAGGAGCAGCAGCTGCCAGCCGTGGGGCTCACCAACCACCAACTCTTCTTCGTGGGATTTGCCCAGGTATTGCCCCCCAGGAGACCTAGGGTGTGCCCCTCTCTCCATCTCCTCTAGAGGATGCCATTAGAAGAAATGGGGCATCCAGGAAAGGGACTGAGAAATAGGGCCGAAGTTGAGCTTTGGGAGGTGGGTTGGGAAGGCCTTATGCCCAGAGCCCACAAAACAACCTGAGGAGGGAAAGTCTTGGGTAGGATTTTGCAGATCTCAAAGAGCAGGGCTGCTTGAGGGGATAAGACGTGGGAGTAGACATTGATCCTCTTGATGTTCCTGTGGGGTAGGTATGGAGGAAGAAATTAAAACTTGGGGACACAAAGTAGCTTGCTCAGGGCCACCCAGGAATAAAGTAAGTGGCAGTGGGAGGACTCAGGTGGGGTGTCCTCAGGTACTTTGCATCACAGCACCCAGCTTTGAGGGGCTCTATTCCCCCCACCCCACTGGGCCATGTCCACACTGGGTGACCCAGTGTCCAGGGCAGCTTTAGAAGAGCTTCAAGAAATTGGGGAAGGAGAGGCAGGTACATTTCCCTTCCTTGGAACTGAGATGTTGATAAAGCCCCCTGCAGTGTTCCTGAGACCTTCTGAGCTAAGGGACTGGGGCAGTGGTGGTTTGTGCCCTGAGATGGTTCTGCTGCGGCCAAGGAGATGGCCCAGCTCCACACTAGACACCATATGTCCCCGTGTCTGTCCTGGCCCGCAGGTGTGGTGCTCGGTCCGCACACCAGAGAGCTCTCACGAGGGGCTGGTGACCGACCCCCACAGCCCTGCCCGCTTCCGCGTGCTGGGCACTCTCTCCAACTCCCGTGACTTCCTGCGGCACTTCGGCTGCCCTGTCGGTTCCTCCATGAACCCGGGGCAGCTGTGTGAGGTGTGGTAGACCTGGGTTGGGGAAAATAATGGCTGGCCATTGCCAGGGCCTGGGGCTCCCAGGTTAGGAGAAAGCAAATGCAAGCTGGACTGGGTCCAGCTCCTCCACCCCATGAGTGACATAAGTCTAGTCCTCCCTTGACCACCACATTGTGCCTCTGCTTTGGTGGTGCCCTTTCCTCCAGCAGAGCTCCCACCATTCACTGTGACATTCTTCTGTGTCACCCTGCCGTGAGGAGGTCTAGGCAGAGGATCCAGTTCCCACAGAAAGGAGACTTTGGCTCCAAGCTCATTGAGCTTGGTGGCTATGGGGCCTGCTGTTTGCCCCATTCTGACCCACAGAGCCTGGGGCTGTGCCTCCCAGGCTTCTCTCCAGGCTTACTCAGTGCCTGGGTGGAAGTGGGCTCAGCTCCCTTCCGACCTGCCTTCAGAGGCTGTCCCCATCCAGTGCTCCTTGTGCTGCTGCTCCCAGTACTGCTGCCCACCCCCACTGAGAGATCTAGTAATGCTCAGTTCTTAGTGGAAGCCAGAAGACCTTTAAAAGCCTCCCTGCTGCCTCGTTTCCCTGGCTGAGAGGGGAAATGTGTATGTGTAGGGGTGCCAGTTCCTGTGTTTTAGGGTGCAAGTCTTAGCGGGTGATTCATTCTCCCTGGACCAAACAGGAAAGCAAGACAGAACAGGAGAGGGAAGGACAGAGTTTATTTTTACAGGGAAGAGGGTGGGGAGGGTATGATCTTGGCCCTGTAGGACCCTATGCCAATAAATAGACCACATCAGTCAGCCTGTCTCTTCTTTCAGTCCTGTTTTCATTTATTCATTTACTCATTCCACCAATATTAATTGAGCAACTACTATGTGCCAGGCATTCTTCTAGAAATTCGTTTTACTAACTCTCCAGAGACAGAGGACTGAGATTAGAAGCCCTGAGAAGACAGATAAAGAGCAGTGGGGTGGAGAAATGGAATGAATGCAGTGGAGTCTGGACAGGCAGAACATATCCTCTGCTCTGTAGCTGGAAAGATTTGCAGCCGGCCACGGTGGTGCAAGCCTGTAATCCCAGCACTTAGGGAGGCTGAGACAGGAGAATCGTGAGTTCAAAGCCAGCCTCAGCAACAGTGAGGCGCTGAGCAACTCAGTGAGACCCTGTCTCTACATAAAACACAAAATAGGGCTGGGATGTGGCTTAGTGGTGAAGTGCCACTGAGTTCAGTCTTCAGTACCAAAAAAAAAAAAAAAAAAAAGATTTGCAACTCCCTTCTGTTGGTATTTGCAGCTGGCCTGACACTCAGTAACATCTGGGTCAGCTCAGCTTGGAAGATGGGTGGCCCTTACCTTGCAGTAGAGGAAAGCCCTGGCCAAGAGTACCACTCCCTGGAACTCAAGACACCAGCCTCTGCTTGTGGCTAAGAAGACAAGCATTTCCTCACAACCTGAAAGGCTCAGCGCTCCTGAGAGTCAGTCATTCCACCTACACACACTCATTAAGGCCTACCAAGTGCCAGGCACAAAGACTGCAAATATGGCCTCAACAATCTAGAGGGAGGGAAAAGAAATGTTTATTTAACACCTCTTGTGTTCTAGGCACCTGTGGTAGGTGGCTCATTTCTTTATTCATTAATCCATTTATTAATTTATACATTCATAGATTTATTTTTAAAAATATATTAATTACCAACAATGTGTCAGGCATTGAGGATGCAAATATGAATAAGATAGTTTCTTCCCTTATGGGACTCTTGTTTCACTTTTACCTTCACCTAATCCTTTTAGCAACTATATTCTATAAGCGCTCAAGTCTCCATTTCATAGATCTAATCCTAGCCACTTCACTGAAGTTAAAGAGATCAGGATTGAAATTGAGGCTTTGACAATTGAATGAGCTTGGGCCTATTCCCTAACCTCTATGAGCCTCAGTTTCTTCATCTGTGAAATGAAAACTATAGCAAAACAGTAGAGTCTAATCTCACATCTCTAAAACCAAGTGCTCCCCTAGAGTACAAGAGGTGCCTTTGTCAAGTTTGTAAGGGAAAGAATAAGGGCTTATCAGTGATTGCTGCTGGGATACCTGGTCCCTTGGTGATGTCATTTGTATGGGTCCCACAATCTGTATCCTGTATCAGCTCTTCAGGGCATCAGACTGTCCCTATAGAGCTGTATATGGGGCCATTTCATGTTACCTAGAAGTACTCACAGCTCACCAAGGGAAGGAAATATTTGTTTTCAGAAAAGGGCAAAGTGCCCTCTGCTATTCCACCACCAGGGGAAAGTATGGCCTGAGCCTCTAAGAGCACAACTTCAGGGTGGATGGCAACGTGTATTGGAAAAAGGAGAGTTGTCATGTCTGGAGACTCAAGTCTCAGTATCCTCACCAGTCTGTAAAATAAGTGGATTGGATGAGATGATCTCTGAGGCCCATTTTAGCTTTGATGCTTTCAGAAGTGAATTCATGGACTTAGCCAATCCCAAAAACCCAAAGAAATATTAATAAATGACTTGTGAGGTTTAGGTGTTGCACAATGGATCAGGCAGAATATCAGAGAGCATAATGACTGAAGAGAGAGGCTTGGCTGGATAAACCCTTGCCCTTCCTGACATCTAATTTTCAGAGGCCAGCTTAGGAATCTGAGCCGCTGGCCAGTATGGCATTTTGTATTTGTAAAAAGGTCAAAATGTCAAGTAACAATAATAATTACCAGCTTTCATCTACTGAGTCCCTATTTTTCTTCAGCCTGTGCAAGCATTTTAAAAAGTATCTGCTGG
>PVHX01007542.1:0-74778 GCA_004024805.1 Geosciurus inauris
TGTAAGACAAAGTTCAAACTCCCTCAAATGGGAAAACAAAGTCCACACACACCCCCTCCACCGCCCCACTCTTCCAGATTCGTCTCATTTGGGTTCACCTCAGGCTGGGTCAGCCTGGCTCTGTGCGTGAACTTTGCTCCTGTTGCACCCTCTCACTGGAATCGCCTTCCCTGACAGGTCCACAGAATACTCTACTCAGAGTCACCTCCTACGAAGGCCTTCCCAGTTCTCACCTCTGTCTCTTGGCAGGCAGAACTGACCACTCCCTACTTTGCATCAACACTTTAACCCTGTACTAACTGACATGCCAAGCTCTCCCATACGATCTGTCAGCACCTCAACCACAAAGGTGGTGTTTCATTCTCCTTTGTATTCCAATACCTGGCACATACCCAGCACTTAAAATACTTAAAATACAGTACAGAAATGAACTGTGGCTAGAGGTGATGGAGAAGGTCTACATGATGACACGAGGAACTCAGAAAGAATGGAGTCACCCGTTTTTCTGGGTGGAACCAGCTAGACTTATATAGAGAAATGCAATGTGTGCTTTGGCAGCCAAATCAAATTGCATGGAATTGTCCAAGGAGTACAAGTGCTTTTCCCACTTTTATAGTTATGTCATATTAATATTTCAGAATATAAATCCTTCTCGTACTCTTTTAATCCTGTCACTTGTCAGTGTATTGACTTTCAGCTCCAAATCCTTGCTTTCTCTGCAATAATGGAGCTGAACTCTAAATGCTTCTTCCATGCTAGCTGGTTTGATGGTATGCTTTGTTAGGAGAGGCCACTGGAGCAGGAAGTAGCTTCTCTTCCTGGCATTCCTGGCTTATAATTCTGAACTTTCAGGGTGGTGAAGCTCCTTCCCATGAGGGGCTTCTTCTGGCACTCTGTAGTGAATTCTGAGATGAGACACTTCACAGTTGATAGCTTCTCCCAACAATCAAGAGATAGGAATTTTGAACAAATCCTGCTGATGTCATCCTTTGGTGACCTTCTTTGCCCATCAGTGAGCCACCGTCATGCTCCCTTGAACAAGATCTAGCTCTCAGCCCTGGTGGTGGTGAAGGTCTCTTCCTTGGGCACCCCATTTCAGTCCTACATGTAGTGGCTACTTTCCTCTGCTATTGCTATATGGTTTACAATTCTCTTTGTCTCTTATTAGCCACTCCCAATTTATTCCAAGACTCTTTATTTTTATGTGGTGCTGAGGATCGAACCTAGTGCCTCACACATGCAAGGCAAGCGCTCTATCACTGAGCCACAATCCCAGCCCCAACTCCAAGACTCTTAATAGTTCCTTACAGTAAATGTTGCCTGTTCAAATTACTATGTGCTCTCTATGTCTTAACTGGACCCTGACTGATGTAAATGCTCATTTAGCCCAAATTTTACAAGTAATATTTAATTTCACCAACCATTTTCTGTCATTGTCTGTTAGACGTTAGTCATTCTCTAGTAGATCTCGGAAATAACTCAAGCAAACAACCTTCCCTGAGCTGTTTCATTCTGAAAACAAAATAGTCTATGCTTTTACACTCAAAAGCCAGTTTTTCTGGATTTAAGGTCCCTGACTCACATTTTCTTCGGTTTTAAATGTTTTGTTATTTTCTTCTTAAATGAAGTGTTAAAGTGGTAGTCCTATGATTAATATTTTTTTGCTTAAATGACTGCTTTTTAAAAATATTAAGTCTAGTACTTCTAGAATATTGTTTGTTCTCAATATTCTCAGGTATACAGTATACTCTTTATATACAATAATATACAATAGTATGTAAAATATATAAAACCTTTATTCCCCACACACACTTTGCACATATATTTTCTCAGGAAAAGTTTTCTTGAATTATACTGTATTATGTTTACTGTTACCTGCCTTTGGTTTTCTGATCAATGATTCAATCCATGTGTTGGATTTTTTACCTTTTTCTTTTTGACTTAAAAAATTCATGTTCAACTTGTGGTTCTCTTCAGGCACTGTTTTATCTGCTTACTCTGATGTTCTTTCCAGTTTTCCGAAATTATTGTTTCTTTTAATTCTAATTCTTTCTTGAGTTATGTTACCTCGTTTCTGAGTTTTTCTTATTCTCCTGTTTTATATGATTTCCTTAACATCTTTACCGTAGCCCTGTGCCAGGTGTTATTCAAACATCCCGCACCACACACGCCCCAGTTAGGTGTGGCTTTGGGTTTCTCATCTAAGGGCACGAACCCGTACAAACGGTTAACTGGCGGAGGGACCACACACGTCTGAGCTTCGCAGAGAAAAGGCGGCGTCGACCCCGGGACTCTCTGGGAAACCCTCCTCACCCCCCGCAGCTTCCCGGGACCATCTGCGCCCACCCCGCAGAAACACCGAGAGAGGCCTGGTCTCTGACGCCATTGACATAACAAGCCGCAGCCGGCCGGGCCGCGCCGAGCACCGCCCTCGCCCCGCCCCCCGGCATCCGAAGGGCGGGGTTTCCGCTTCCGGCGGCGGATTGTTGACGCCTGCGGGGCTGCGGTGGTGACGGCGCCGTTGGGGAGGGGCCACTGGGGGAGGGAAAGGCGCAGTGACAGGTACCGCGGAGGGTGCTGCTGAGGCGACGATGGCAGAGGGGCCCGAGGAAGCCCGAGGCTGCCCTCCCGGGCAGGACGAGGGCGGAGGCGACCACGAGTCGGTCCGCGCCCCGAGTGGCACCCCCGCCGCCGGCCCCCGGGACGGGCCGCAGGCCGAGCCTCAAGCCCCGGGCCGGACCCCGACCCCGGACCCCGCGCCCGCCGCCGCCGAAGCGCCGGAGCCGCCGCGCGAGCCCCGGAAGCGCAAGGAGGCGGCCGCGGGGCCGGCGGAGTCGGCGGGCTGCGAGGCGCCCGAGGCGGCGGCGCCCCGGGAGAGGCCGGCGCGGCTGAGCGCCCGCGAGTACTCGCGGCAGGTGCACGAGTGGCTGTGGCAGTCGTACTGCGGCTACCTGACCTGGCACAGCGGCCTGGCCGCCTTCCCCGCCTACTGCGGTCCGCAGCCGCCGCCCAGCCACCCCGCGCCCGGCGCCGCCCCGGCCGCCGCGCCGCCGCTCGCCTACTACAACCCCTTCTACTTCCTGGGCGCCGGGGCCGTCGGGCCCGAGGCGGCGGCGGCGGCGGCCGGCATCGCCGCCCCGGCCCCGGTTGCGGGCCTGGGGCCGCGGGCTGCTCCGGTGCCCGGGGCGGTCCGGGCGACGCCAGTGACGCGAGTGGGAGCCGCGGTGCCCGCGCGGACGGCGAGCGAGGCCGCGCGGCAGGCTGGTGAGAGGCGCGGGGTCGCGGGCCGCCGCTCTGCGGGGTGGTGACGGGCGCGTGCCGTCGCCGGCTTTCGCCCAGAGTTTGCAGCGAGCCGGGGTCGTTCGGCTGCCTGTACGCCTGGCGCCCGAACGGATTCCCTTACCCCTGGGACGAGTCGTCCCCACGTGCAGCGAAACCTTTGCTTTTGGGCCGCCGCCTCCGCAGTCCCAGCCTCTGGAGGGACAGACCCAAGGCTCAAGTCCCCGCGGCACTCCCGCTTTTGGAGGGGCTTGATCGGTAATGCAGGACAGCCCGGCTTTGGGCCCCCAGACGGTGGAACTGAATGGGTGGAAGAGGAGGTTTGCAGAGCAGAAATGGAGGCAGGACGCTTGGGCCCGGGCTTACTGATGTTGTACAAGGTCTAATTGTGTACTTCGGTGTGGCAACTGGAATATTTTGTAGTGGTCAAATACAGGACAAGTACTAGTTGATGCCAGACTATGACCCCAGCCAGAATTTAGGTTGAGAGATTGATGCCATTGGGCGTTTTGGTTTTTTAGTAGAACGCAAAACTAAATGAAAGGAAGTCTGTGGGATACAGGGATTTACTTTATACTAACTGTCCATTTTTAACCTTGATTTTTACTACAAGTGTCTAGATTCTACTCCTGAGTCCCTAATGAAATGTATTGAGCACTCTATTCAAATTTATCTGAGAAATCAAATTTTAAACATTAAGGAGGTGAAAGCAAATTTTAAGCTGACTAGTCTTATGTAAACAGTCTCTAAATAGTTATATTTTAATAACATACTCTTAACAGAATCAACACCTGATAATTGCTTCAGGTTATACATTTTTTTAAATTAAGTTGTACCCTGACTTTGCTTTTCCCCTTCATTATTTGACTTGTGTTCCCAGGCCTATATGAAATGATTAGTTTTCCTAACTTTTTTTTTTTTTTTTAATTTGCAGGTAGAGAGTATGTTATTCCATCCTTGGCCCACAGATTTATGGCAGAGATGGTGGATTTCTTTATTCTCTTCTTTATAAAAGCAACCATTGTCTTAACCATTATGCACCTCAGTGGAATAAAGTAAGTGAAGGACATTTGTAGAAAGGTTTGAATTGTTTAGAGTCCTGTTAAGTTCTGTTCAAGCCTGCAAGTGGCTATATGGGTAATAGGTGTACCATGCTCATGATTTCTTTATAAGAGCTTCTCAGAGTGAGTTTGTTGTTGTTGTTGTTGTTGGTGGTGGTTTTAAAGAAATAGCTATGAAGGAGAAAAAAACATTTAAGATTTGTGGTAATTTCATTGATCAAAAGTAGGTAAAAGAACCTTCCAAATCTCATTTATTCAACTATTCTCTTAGGCCAGGAACTAATTTCCCTCTTCCTATCCTGTGGAGTCTCTGGTGACTATTAATAATGAACCAGTGACATTTCCAGATGGGATTGCTCATACTATCAGACAATCCCAAGTGAACTGCCAGGCGACACATTTACTCCTAATAATCACGACAGCACTTACCACTTGCTAAGCAATGAGGCCCTGACTTATCTCTAGATTATAGAGATAGAGATGTGGGCTTATGAGAAGTTAAGCCTGGAATTTAGTCATGAAGGTGGTGACAGTCAAGATGTGAACTTGTCATATTTCAGGCCGCTCGCTGTGAACCTGAGGGTTACTGTGCTGCCTCCTCTTCACATGGCCACCCGGTGCTAGCTCCTCTGTGTCCAGCTTCCTGAATACCTTAAGCCTCTACCCCTGCCTCCTCACTGCCAGCTGCTTTTCCTCATCATCGTTTCTCCCTGCTCTATTCATTGTCACCTCTTGCTTGGATCATACCCAGTCTTCTGAGTTGTAACCGAGTCTCCTATTTTATCCCAACTGAACCTCCTGTATAAAACCAAAGTGATCATGAATTCTGATTCTGTCCTCCCCTGCCTTAAGACCCTTCAGTTAGCCAGGCGCGGTGGCGCACGCCTGTAATCCCAGCACTTAGGGAGGCTGAGACAGGAGAATCGCAAGTTCAAAGCCAGCCTCAGCAACGGCAAGGGGCTAAGCAACTCAGTGAGACCCTGTCTCTACATAAAACACAAAATAGGGCTGGGGATGTGGCTCAGTGGTCGAGTACCCCTGAGTTCAATCTCTGGTACCCCCGCTAAAAAAAAAACCCTTCAGTTATTTCTCATCACCAAGATAAAGTCTGAGTTTCTTCATATGATATAGCACATGCCCTTATTTCTTAATTACTGTCACCTCTCACACTTAATGTCTGAGCCATATCAAACTGCTTATAACTTTCGTCACACACTGTCTTGTTCCAAAGCTTTCTCTCCTACTGTTCACTCTCCCTGGAACTTTCTTCCCCCTTAATCTGGCTAACTTTTCATCCTTCAGATCCGAGCTTAAATGTCATTCACAAGGTTAAGTGTGACTGGGATGTTTCCCTGGTATTTGTGGTTCCCTATTGCAATTGGCTTCCTGCTTTGTCATTATTATTACTTATTGTTCTGTTTCCCTTTTGGGGTTAGAATCTCCATGAAAACAGACACATTTCAAATTCACTTACCATTATATCCCCAGGGCTAGCACAGTACCCACTTATGATGGTGCAGTTTTTGTTTTGCTTTTTGTGGTGCTGGAGATCAAACCCAGGCCCTTGCACTTACTAGGCACATGCTTCACTGCTGAGCCATCTCCAGCCCAGTGGATAGCACACATGGCATGAACATGCTCCTCCACCCAACCCTGCCTATTTGTTGATAAGCTTGTAAATGTTTTGTGCAACTAGATGGTTGGGACCCTAAAGTTTAGCTTAGAATTTCATGTACAATTTATGATTTTCAGCTGGGCACCATGTTATACACCTATAATCCCAGCAACTTGGGAGGCTGAGGCAGAAGTATCACAAGTTTGAGCAGCCTCAGCAACACAGACCCTATCTCAAAAATTAAAAGGACTGGGGATCTAGCTCAATGGTAAAGTACCCTTGGGTTCAATCCTCAGTACCACAAAAACAAAACAAAACCACAGTTGTTCTGGTAACTAATTCTGAATAACCCCAAATTATTATTTTGTGTAGGGATATCTCTAAGTTTGCTATGCATTATATAATAGAAGAAATAGATGAAGACACATCAATGGAAGATTTGCAGAAAATGATGGTCGTGGCACTTATATACAGATTATTAGTTTGTTTCTATGAGGTAAGTCACTGCAGCAAATAATTTTTGTAAGAATCGAACTTTAGATGATCAACTTTAGTAATGGAAATGTATAATTAATCACTATTTTGCAAGTGTTTTTCAACTTTTGTTTTTTCCAAATTTTCTTTTAACTTTTTTTCTTTAACTTTTGGAACAGAGACATTTTACAATTTCTTGGTAGTGTTTCTCAGTCTTAGAAATAAAATTCCACTCAAACAGTGTGGTCCAAAAATATACTGTAGGTTAGTTGAGGAAATTGAAGAGTATTTTTCCTTGGGAACAACTTGCTAAAAAATATGATGGGTCATAGAGAAATATTAAATATCTTGTACACATATTAAGAGACCACAGAAATAAATGGCTAACCTTTGAGTATTCTATATTTTAAGTTGAAAACTTTAAAACATGAAGTAACATGACAAGAAACTTATCTTTAAAATTGGTACAATTGAGCCAATAAATTATTTTTGAATTTTCCTTCTTTCCTTAGATAATATGCATTTGGGGAGCAGGTGGAGCTACCCCAGGGAAGTTCCTACTAGGGCTTCGAGTTGTGACATGTGATACATCAGTGCTTATTGCACCAAGTCGAGTTTTAGTGATTCCTTCCTCAAATGTTAGCATTACAACGTAAGTCCTTTTCTTAGGTTCATCTACTATATACTTGGGAAAATGTATATTCTGAGTATGTTTTTGTACTGCATAATGTTTTGGTCAGCGATAGACCACATACACTGCAGTGGTGTCATAAGATTATATTGCCTAATGACTTTGTGGGAATCTTAGTTTGTACATTTAAGATTCTTACACAGTGACAAAATCACCAAATGACACATTTCTCAATGTGTCCCTTACGTGACACAGAACTGTATTCAGTATGTCATACATTACAATGCTTGTTATATTTTTAGAATATTGAGTTTAGAATATTCTCATTCTTTTCTTCATGGCATATACTGCGATTATTTTTTTTTTAATATCTTTATTTTATTTTTATGTGGTGCTGAGGATCGAACCCAGTGCCTCCCGCGTGCTAGGCAAGCAGGCTACCACTGCGCCATAACCCCAGCCCCATATACTGCGATTATTAGATGGTTGATTAACTTTTTTTATTGTTGTGAGTCCTCTTCTGTATACATATTCAAGTGTCATTTTTTTAAAAATATTTTTTAGTTGTAGGCAGACAGAATATCTTTATTTTATTTTTATGTGGTGCTGAGGATTGAACCCAGTGCCTCACACATGCTAGGTGAGCACGCTACCACTGTGCCATAACCCCAGCCCTCGAGTGTCATTTTATAAATCACAATAATGAGGATGATTTAGGTGTTGATGCTGTACCAATGCTCAGGGCCCAGCTTTATTATTCCCTAGTTCTGGGATATTGGGTCCGTTACTGCTGTCTTGAGCCACCAGTGGGTAATGCCTATCATTATGTCTCCTCTTGAATAGGCTAAGAGTTTGATGACTCTGCATACATGCACATACCCGTTTGCTCTCAAATGGCAGAGCTTGTAATATCTCCAGTCCCCTAGTAGTTGGCATCTAGCTTCCAGGGAGGGTACAACTAGTGGTAATGTGAGTGGTAAAGATGAGTAGGTGGTAATCAGTTGAGCCAAATAAAATCTATCTGTAATTACTGCCAGAATGAGTGACAGCTGGATTGTTACAAAAGGAAGTGGATGAGAGTCAAAAATGGCTGATATTTATCAAACAGTTATTTTATACCAGGCACTGTTAAGTGACATATGCATTAACTAATTTAATCCTTAGAGCCTCATAAGGTAGATACTTTTTGCAGATGTGCAACACAACCAGAAAGTAAAAGATGGATTTGGAAGTAACTGGTCTGCATTCAGAGTCTACTTTTTTAGCCATTGCTTTTTTTTTTTTTGGTAGCAATTCAGTGCACAGAGGGCAGACATTTAATATTACTAGGCTAATTCTCCAGTCTGAGATATTGCTGAATACTTTTTAAGACTTTCCCTCAATTACTGGGAATCCCACAAAGGAGAGAGGATGAAAGAACAGACACTAATTTAAAAGTGCTAGCACTTCATAATAAGAGAGAGAATGTGACATTAAGCATTCAGTTTAGAAGATACTGGAAACACATGGTAATAAGGGATTATGGGCCCAGTGTGGTGGTACATACCTTAATCCCTGTGACTTGGGAGGCTGAGGCAGAAGTATCCATGTTCAAAGCTAGCCTCAGCAACTTGGTGTGAGAAAAAGGGCTGAGGATGTAGCTCAGTGGTTAAGCACCCCTGAGTTCATTCTCTGGTGCCAAAAACAAAAAATAAGTGACTATGGAAAAGGTAAGCCAGGAACAATATTCTTCCAGGAAAATACTGTAAAGCCTTCGTTCATGTTCTGAGGTGTGTTCTTGTGAAAGTTCTAGTCTTATGTTGATGAACGCTTTGGGAAGAACCCAGGTGGTTTGATCATGATATATTTACTTGAAAATAACACATTATCAAAGGTAAAAATTCTCTTAATTACATATTAGCTATGTTTCAAGTACATATTTGACCTTGAGTAGGATGCCATTCGTCTACATGTAGTCTACACCTGGATATTTTGCTTTGCTCTCAGGTCCACCATACGAGCTCTGATCAAGAATTTCTCTATCGCTTCTTTCTTCCCTGCTTTCATCACGCTGCTGTTTTTCCAGCACAATCGGACAGCCTACGACATTGTAGCAGGAACCATCGTGGTGAAAAGAAATGGGGTCAGATGATGTCCCCGAAGCCCTGAATTCCACTCTTTGGAATAATGACAAGACTAAATTATGTGTCAAGGCCATCAGTATCCCTGGGTAAAATTGATTTAGAAATTAAAGCAGTCACTTCAGTGTGATACAGGTGACTGTTCTGAAAGTATTGATTTTACTTGAATGCCAAAGAACTTTTCCAGAAGAAAAACCTATTAAATTCAAGTGTTAAAAAATTGTAGATCAAAAAGAAGGCAAATGGTTTCATAATCAACAATGGACAATATATACTTTCTATATACTTTCAATATATAGGTCTAAGGCATTAGAATTCTTTGAAAGCATTTTCAGCTTTGAGATCTCCAAATGAAACTTTAAAATTTTATTTTGGTTTATCCCAAAATGATGGAAGATGTCCAGTTGTGTTTTGTAAACACCTACATAGTTTATCCTTTAGTTAACACTTCTTGGAGAAATGGTTCTTTGTTTTTGTGTGGGGAGGGAGTAAGAATAAGGAGTGGCTATTTCACGCCTTCCTGGGCCAGCAGGTGTTGAATCAGAGGCAATATTTCTGAAAGGGGCAAGTGAGGCAGGCCTGGCAGTTCCTTACCTGGAGTTTCCGGTCTGTGCTGCAGTTCATTGCGGCAAAGGTGTAACTCTACAACTATTCTTAATGCTTAAACATGCCTTTGGGGGCAAGTTTTTCATAATGATGAAAAGTATTAAGTCATATTGCTACATTATCACTGATTTTTTTTTTTTTAAATGAGAAAAGGTAAGTTAGTGATTGCTTATAATGGCAGGGGGTGTAAGTTTTCACTGTAAATGTAAGACATACAGTTCATGTGCAAGTATTTTCAGTGCCCCCAAAACTCAAACTGACTGTGGGGAAAACAACTTCCATCTTTACTATAAAACAATATATCCAGTGTATGTGCATGAAGAAAGTGTTAATGCTTTTCAGTGTTGTGAATGTGAGTGTAACTGATATTTATACACGTCATACTCACATAGTAGTTCCTTTCCTCTTTTGTAGTTCAATGACTGCTGAAACATCAAGAGATAGATAAATTACCGTAGTATTTCATTAATAACTCAATGCTAGTAGCCTGTGAAATGCTAGCAATTTTCCCATCGTGAACTGTTCTCCCAAACAAGGGAGACCATCATCTCCAATTATTTCAGCTGCTTTAAGCTCATTTTGGGCCTGCTAGGGATGGAGTTGTGGAGGAAATGTTAAGCAGAGTAATACTTCATTGCCATTTTACTTTACTCTGCTGAAGCAAAGTCATGGGGTCTTGTTTATGTGTGCGCTTGTTTATGTCCCAGTTAGCTGTGTTGAGATATACCTGAGCTATTTATAGTTCGATTCTTAATCATTTTCTCCAACTCTGACACTATTTTCCAGAAAACACTAAACTATACTGTACAGTTTAAAATCAGACTGCTTAAGGGATCAGTCTAGGCTTTGTTCTTGGTCTTAAATTTATAGCAAACCCAAGATGTGTCTGTTATCACTGTATCAATTTTTAAAGTGGATTTTTCTTTGATATTTAAAACTGTGAAAATAACATTTGATGTGTATGAAAACTTTGACAGTGTCCTTAACACGTGTTTATTGTAAAACTTCACAATCCTTGTTTTTCAAAATAATTTTATATTAAACTTTACAGAAAGAGTTATTAAGTGTTGTCCAAGTACTAACTAGATGATCCACTTGTAGCCTCAGCAAAGATTGTTTATAGTTCTTCACAGGAAAAAGAAAAAAAACTTTTAATTGTATTAGAAATCGGGAGATGTTATACAAATTTAACAGTATAAGCACTACTTTTGTCACTGGAAATTCAAGTCAAAATGTCTTTCAATCGTTTAACTGTGGATATATCTTTGACATAATTTCTACTCAAATAGTTGTCATCAAGGCTTTTTATTTATACAAAACAAGTAGTCTAGTTTAATTAGCTATGGTTAGATAACTACAGCTTGCAACACGTGAGTCATTAAGTGTCTAGATCCAGCTACGGACTCGTTAGACTATGTATTCCCTTAAGAGGCACTGAAGTATTACTTTGCCTTTACAGCAAAACCAAGTCTATTTCTATTTATGAATTCAGTGCTTAGGGAAAGCACTTTTGATTCCCAGGTTGAAACATCTGACAAAACAATGGGGAAAAGGGAACATGGCCCAGTGCCCCTTTTCTCTTGGGGTTATGGGGTGGACTCTCCCTTTCAGGATACCTATTTGGTGTATTTCACTTATAGAAATACTGGTTTTTCTGTGTTAAAATGTAATTCTCAAGTTGAAGTTCTAGTCTAAAAAGGCAAAAAAAAAGTTCTTAGTCCAAATATCATTCGTCACTTTTAAAATGTCCTGGAGTGCACCTCGAGAAGTCTGGCAGGCTGAGTGTTCATGTGGAAGCCAGAGGCTGGGCCCTGGGTACGCAGTGCTGAGTAATAGCCTTGCTGTAGACCACTCCGAGCACAGAGATAAAGCCTGCACATTTGGATGGTAAGCCTTCACTTGCCAGTACTATGAGAAGGTGTGGCCCAACTCCTCTAGCACTAGTTTAGTAGTTCTACCTAAAGGTTCACCTTCTAGTATCACTCAAGTGTTTAGGATTGGAGGGGGAAAGACATTCTATTTGAGGGCCAATTGTCTCATGTTTTAATGTCTTAAATGATGATAGCAAAATTTAACTCATGCATTAAAAGGATTTGAGTGTTTTGCTTATGCATAAACATTTCCATCAGTGGGAAGGCAGAAAGGGGTTGAAAATTCATAGGTGGGAATAAAGGGCTTTTTGAGGGGGGTGGAGTATTGAATTTTTCCTTCTACATTTAACTCTATGTAAACAGGCTATTGTTTCTTTGAAGAATATGCCTAAATAACAGTATTCCTCAAATCTGACAAGTACCACATTTAAATTCTTGCCATTCCCTATCCCCAGTACCAAAGGCCAGTCTTTACATGTGCTTGCATGAGTGATTGTTCCTTTCAAACAGTATGTGCATATTACAGTAGGGCTTGACCTGCAAACAATTCCTGATGTCCCACCAATAAATAAAATCCATCATTCTATTTTTAATAATTTGTATGCCACCAGTTTGTATTTTTCTCAATAAATACATGTGTCACCAGCGCCTGTGTTTTGTCTATTTCTTTGAGGTTTGCTAGGGAGACCTTGGTTCCAGTAAGTCTTTCCAGTGGCTACCCCAACAAACTGGATCATTTTTAGAAGTCTGAAAAAATCCACCTCTAAGGATATTTCTTTCCCATACCAGTTACCTGGACATGAACTAAGCTTAAGGTTAAACTAATCGAGTTCTTAAGAGTCATTAGTCATCACAGCCACCATACAAGACCGAGACAGCTGGGCAACTTAAACTCAGCCCTGGCCTTACAAACCCCTCCCAATCTAACCTTCACAGACAGTCTAAAAGGATAGGGCAGATAGGAAAAAAGTTTCCTCAGAAAGGCAAACTTGGGGCTGGGATTGTGGCTCAGTGGTAGAGTGCTTGCCTTGCATGCGTGAGGCACTGGGTTCGATCCTCAGCACCACATAAAAATCAATAAAGATATTGTGTCCACCTACAATGAAAAAATATTTTTTTTAAAAAAAAGGCAAACTTGTATATTGAAACTACAGCCTGGTTTGATCCTGTCGACAATGTACTGTTAAAAACTCAGCCACTAGGGGTAGGAGTGGGGCGCGAGGCAGCGGGCAGGGTAGACTACTAGCCTAGCACTTGAGAGATACTGGGTTCAATCCTCAGCACTACATAAAAATGAACAGAATAGAGGAATTGTGGCTGTCTACAACAACAAAGCCACTGATTGCACATTTTGGAACTACAGTAGCTTTTGAGAAGTTTGTAAAAGTTGCCCCATATCGGATGAAGTCTCTTGACTGACTTGGTCATGTAGCTGGAATGTGTGGACATAACACCCCCATTTCCTCAATGTTACATCAAATCAGTTTCCATCAAATCCACAAGCTAACTTTTATAAATTTTCATTGGATTTCAAATTTTAAACAAGCCCAAAAAGGACATGCCATCAGAACGGAAGGAAACATTCCTCCCAGGCTAAATTAGAACTTTTTTCCACTAAGCCATGTCCCCAGCCCTATTTTGTGTTTTATTTTGAGACAGAGTCTGAGTTGCTTAGTGCCTTGCCATTGCTGAGGCTGGCTTTGAACTCGCGATTCTCCTGTCTCAGCCTCCCTAAGTGCTGGGATTACAGGCTTGAGCCACTGCGCCTGGTCTATATTAGAACTTTTAACAGCCTGGTTACAAATTGTTAAAATGAACACTTTCAATAAAATGTAAAGCAATGTCAGGAGGTAATTTGCATCTTAAAAACACTTCAAAACTATACTTTTTCTTTCTTAATTCCTGTAATTGTAATGAGTCAAAACTTAGCACTTTGCCTGAAATAACATCCTCAGACCTCAGTGCATCGGTGGTGAGGCCCTAGAACGTACATTTTGATGCATTCCACCAAGTAATAATACTGATGCACACTTAAAACCATGAACCCTCTGGTCAACCATCCAAACAGCTGATTACTCAAAACTTGCTCCACAATTCCCCTCCTGAGATTCTTTTCCATTAAAAACAATTCCTACTTGGGCAGGGACACACCTATAATCCCAGCTACTTGGGAGGATGAGGCAAGAAGTGCACATTTGACGCCAGCCTGGGCAACTCAAGATCAGTGAAAAGGGCTGGAGATGGAGCTCAGCGGTGTATATATAATCCCCAGCACTGCAAGAACACAACACCCCACAGGCCCGGCGTGAGAAATGGGCTTGTTTTTCCCTCACCTGTTTCCGCTTCTTCCACAAACAGCCCTCAATTTTCACTTGTATATGGAGCATATAACCCAAGATAGCTATTATATTCACATGGACTGGACAGACGTGGGTCTACAGCCCGAGCCAGCGTAACAAATATACTGCTGGGTCTGAAGAGGGACAGATCTGAGGCTGGAGCTGGCAGATACAGCCCAAGAATTATAGAAGTAAAAACTGGCAACAGCCTGGTGTGAACACCTGAAATCCCAAGCCAGTTGGGAGGCTAGGGCAGGAGGGTCACAAGTTTCGAGGCCAGTCTGGGCAACTTAGCAAGACCCGTCTCAAAGAGGGCTGAAGATGTAGCTCAGTGGCAAAGCATTCCTAGATTCGATCCCTGGTACCGAGGAAGAAAGACTGGAAATAGTCCCAAGTTCAAATACAGTTCTACAGATGCTTGGCTGGGAAGCCAAAAGATTACATTTTTAATGTAAACCAGCTTAAGTATGGTTTTTAAGTAACTTGTATAAAAAAGGAATACTAAACAAACATTTCTAGCATATTTTTAGAGAAAAGTAAAAAGCCTGACATTACACGGGTCGAGTAATGGCTAAGAACCAACGTTTGAGAGCATTAGATGTTAACTTCCCAGCAGTCACAGATTTCCAGTTACCTCTTCTAGCATTCATTCACTACCACCATTTATTTGACCCCCAAAGAGGTCAAGTATCAAGTATGTATTATTAGTAGAGGATATTATAAATAAAAAATTTTCTGCCCTCAAGTCAACACTGGATGATGGTTGAAGATACCTTAAATAAGAAAAACATCCTGACAGAAAACAAAAATGCTTCTAATCATTTTAAAATTCAGAATTTAAACTCCAACCACCAGAACTTTGGCAAATTAAAAGCGAACACATAACTGCATTCAAATTGCAGTCTAAAAATACCAAGTGCTATTCTAAGAGCTCCTTGTACCACAGGAAAAAAATCTGGTAATAATCAATATAATAATAATAATTTAAAAATTATACAAAAGGACCATTACAGTTTTTGTGAACTGCTTTAGATACATATCCCCCAAAACTATAAATAAACACTGCCCCGTCACTTATCAAGGAAGATACAATACAAACAGACATGGTTGTGTGTGTTTATTTTCAACTTTAAAGGGGTATGTAAATCTGTATCCAACTAGGCAAGATTCCCAGCACCAGGGGAGGAGAGTACCTTCTTCATGCTGTAGACTCGGATCCTTCCCCTTCTGAGGAACTGTCTACATTACTTAAATATACTCTCTAATTGACCACTGCTAAATTTTTCTTTAAAAAGTCCCTTTCAATGACTATTGTGTACCTTCATTATGAGTTAAAACTATAACAAAAAGTGCTTCATAAATTTTTATTGATGGCATTTATCCCATGGTTTAACATGTTAATTATACTGTAATAAACATGGCTTTAATATTAAACTTTTCCTTATTATCCAAAGTCACCACAGTCCATTTTCAGTAAATATAAAAATATATGCTTAATACTTTGTACAATACTGGTTTTTGGTCCAAACAAAACTGGATCAGAAAAGCCAATAAATTCAACTTTAAGTATCCCCAATTTTTTTTTAAGATTTCTAAATGGATTTAGGCAACTTTGAATAATGGGATTTACATAATAAAATCTGAGACAAGACTAAACAAACAACAAAAAAATGTCTAACACAAAATTAAAATTTCAAGTTCACAGATTTATGTTATGCCAAAAAAGTACAGAAACAAAATTATATTTACATAAGTTTCATAATAAAATAATGAAAAAGGCAAGACAGGTGACAGAAGAATGAAAATGTAGAAATAGCATATAATTATTAAATGGACGATGAACTAGATCTAACAAGTCCTTGGCGTGGACCATTCTTTAATCAGGTTCTCTATTAGAAAATCTTAGTGCACAACACACCCAACTCACTCACTTCACACGTACACCAGCACAAACTTGGCATAGAGATCATTCATTTCAACGTCCTCTAATCTATACAGAATTCCTCAGATATAATTACAAGTTCAATGCGTTCCACAAACGCTTATCAGAGCACATTGCGGTGCAGACGAAGAGGGTCTATACAAAGCCATTCACCGTGCAGGCTCTACTCCTGGGGACAGCCAGACTATGCCAAAATCAGTGAATAATGTGCTGGATCATAAAATATTTTTGCTGACGAATCAGTCACCAGTCTAGCTATTATTTTTTAAAAAGGGGGGTGGGTGGGTGGGAGAGATGGGAGTGGAGCTTCCATAAAGAAAGAGAGGAGGAAAATTCCAAAATTAAAGAAGTCCTTAGGCAGATCTGACTCAGACAAGCCCAGTCTGGAGTAAAATCCAGTATCTGAAAGAAGGGCACCAGCTGTCGTTAAAACTGTTGTGTGTGACACCACTGTGACCTTTATTTCTTGCGCCTAACAGCAATCTTCATCTTGCGACCAGGAACTGAAGTTCCAGAAGAGAACATATTTTTCCCATTTGACCTGTGAAAAATAAAACTTTATAATGTGACATGATGCTCAATAAAAAAGTTAGAATCATTATAACTTTTTACATGACCAGCAACAAGGGAAAAGAAAAGACACTGTGAAGCAAACACATTTTCCACTTTATCTCTCGCTCTCTCACACACACACATACACTACTACTATTTTTCTCACACTATAATTCTCCAAAATTGGAATAAGGTAAATTGGTGTTGGAGAATATATTAATTTCACCCAAAGTATTCTGTATCTTAACGACTTTGAGGCCGGGAGCAGCAGCGTAAGCCTGTAGTCCCAGCACTTAGGGAAGCTGAGACAGGAGAATCACGAGTTCAAAGCCAGCCTCAGCAACGGCAAGGCGCTAAGCAACTCAGTGAGACAAGTGCCCCTTAGTTCAATCCCCGGTTACCACCCCGCCCCCCAAACCAAACTAATGACTTTGAGGAAGCAAAACACACACACGCACACACTCTTGACCTTCACTTGAAGAGCAAATGCTCTTACCCCACAGTGAATGCTGCCGGAGGCTGGCTGAATGGAAAGCCCCCTGAGCCTGAAGGCTGGGCTGAGGCTGCAGGCGTGCTAGGATTTGCACCAAATGTGAACACTCCTGATGGGTTGTTGTTTGTGAAGTTGAAATTTGTAGTGCTGCTGCCAAACTGGAAACCCAAACCTGTAATAATAGTTAAAGCAGAAAATACTTCATTAAAGGGAAAATAATAGTTTGTCTTTAGTAATGACGCTAACCTCTACACAGGAAAACATGTAAAGGGTTAAGATTTCTTCTGGTTACTATTTAATCTACAGAAAATTAAAATATTTTCTCTGCTGACGCCAAGAACATACTTGGTATCTCTAACAAGAGAAAGAACTTAGCCTTGACCAAGGAGAAAAGGGCATAGTGCACATCTAGTTAAAGACAGTGGAATCGACAAACATTCAGGTCTATCCTTCTTTGAAAGGTACATTTAAGTAACAGGAAAGAGGAATGAGCAGGTACAGTGATGCAGGCCGGTATCTTCAGCTACTCAGGAGTCCAAGGGAGGAGGATTGCCAAGTTCAAGGCCAGCAATCAAATGAGGACCACCACCACAACAAAGAAAAACATCAGAAAGCATGTGGAAGGTTTTTAGAAACACATACCCAGGTCAATCCCTTCTTAACACCAAACCAAAGTTTAGTCTTTGGAGAGGTCTCTGGAGCAGGGGACAGGACACATAGTTAAAGACAAGGACATGTTAGGGATGGGTTAACATCATAGGTTGCTATAATGCATATGGAGACCTCTACCTGATCTCCCTGACCCAGCTCCTAGAACACTGGCTGAGATCCCTGTTACCCTCCAGACAGACAACTGCAAGCATCTTCCCCGGGGAATTTAACAGACTAAGAGGAAAAACCTAAGATATTAACAACCCACACCCCCCAAAAAAGCTAGATAAATCAGATAAGCCTAGAATGAAACTAAAGAAGCATACATCTCAGCAGTATATAAAGGATTTAAGTGGTAGTTAGGTGTCCTACACTCTTAGAACTATTAGTAGATAGCCCAGGAGCACCAGACATTTGGTGACAGTATTTTATAAAGAATACTAAACCAAAACAATAGAAAAAAGCAATTTGGGGAGGCTGGGACTATGGCGCAGTGGTAGTGTGCTCGCCTAGCATGCATAAGGCACTGGGTTCGATCCTCAGCACCGCATAAAAATAAAATAAAGATATTCTGTCACCTACAACTAAAAAATAAACATTAAAAAAAAAAAAGCAATTTGGGGAAATAAGCAGGAAAGCAAAACCTTAAGAAAAACCATAGCCGGGCATAGTAGTGCATGCTTGTAATCCCAGCACTTTGGGAGGCTGAGACAGTTCACAAGTTCACAAGTTCCTCCCTCACAAGTTCAAAGCCAGCCTCAGTAACGGCGAGGTGCCAAGCAACTCAGTGAGATCCTGTCTCTAAATAAAACACAAAAGAGGGCTGAGGATGTGGTTCAGTGGTCGAGTACCCCTGAGTTCAATCCCTGGTACCAAAAAGAAAAGAAAAACCAATAACTCATCACTAACATCTCGAGGGATAACAGAAAACACTATGTCCATGGAACAAAATCAAAGAAATAAAAGAAACAGACAAAAAACTTTTTTTTTTTTTGTACCAGGGATTGAATTCAGGGGTACTGACCACTGAGCCGCATCCCCAGCCCTATTTTGTGTTTTATTTAGAGACAGGGTCTCACTGAGTTGCTTAGTGCCTCGCCATTACTGAGGCTGGCTTTGAACTCGTGATTCTCCTGTCTCAGCCGCCCAAAGTGCCAGGATTACAGGTGCATACCACCGCGCCTGGCTGAAAACAAATTTTAAAAGGATTCAAAAACTAAAAAGTGATAATACTAAAAGGTAAAATCTCAAAAGAAGGGACAGGAAAAGGTGAAGAAATCTCTTCAGAAAGTATAAAAGACAAAAGTGACCCTAAAAGGAACTCACAAGATGATGGTAAATAGATCACAAAGCCACCATTGTTAAACAGCTGGGCTAGGAAGCCTGTTCCATGGAAGGAGCAGATGTTAATAAACAGCTAATGGCTTTAAAAATACTGAGATCTATACAAATGCAGGAAGAGTTTAAATTTTAACTAATTATAAATCTTTTCTTTTGGGGGAGGGTACTGAGAATTGGACTTAGGGGCACTAGACCACTAAGCCACACCCCCAGCCCTATTTTGTATTTTATTTAGAGATACAGTCTCACTGAGTTGCTAGTGCCTTGCGTTGCTGAGGCTGGCTTTGAACTTGCAATCCTCCTGTCTCAGCCTCCCAAGCTACTAGGATTGCAGGCTATTACAGGGCACGTGCGTCACTACGCCCGGCAAATTTTAACTAAGTACAAAGAAAATGTTAAAAGAGAAGGAATCATTGATGTCAGGGGAAACAAAATTTTCAATAGGAAAGAAAATCACAGCATACCACATAGCTCAGCAACATGTAGTATTTGCATTATCAGAATACTGACCTAATCATACAGTATCTCTTAGGATAGAGGGAAAGGTTACCTGTGTAAAAGAAATCCAAATGGTACAATTCCACATTACAAAAAAAGTCCTGATTAAAATGGTTAATATGTGTCATAAAACAGGAAAAAATCTTGCTACATTTATTAACTGATAAAGTACTAATACCAGAATACACAAAGAACCATTACAAAGCAATAAACAAAAGCAAAACAATCAGAAAACAGCCAAAAATACTTCAAGAAGAATTCACAAATGACATAAAATAGAATCCAAATGACGATTCTCTCATACAATGGCGACAGGATGTGAATTGATGCAAACCATCAACCAAAGTTCCTATTATCTTCTATGTACAAGATACACAGACTTCTTAATTCAGTGATCTCATCCTGGGTTATATGTTCCAGAAAAGCGTGCACATGTACCCTAAGGATCATACCAAAAAACATGCAGAGTGGCATTTCCTAATAGTTGAAAACAACTCAAACATCCATCAACAGTAAATGGATACACTGTGGTATACACATGCAATGATTTACACTACAGCAGCAATGAACAAACTAAATGCAATCACATGAACGTACCTGACAAACCTAAGAAAGAAAGAAGTAAAAAACCAAAAGATTGCATAAGATTCTATTTACGTAGATATAAATATCAGACAAACCTATATTTTTTAAAGATACATATCTGTAAACTTTTTTTAAAAAAGCCCGACGAACAATGATTACCAAACACACACAAGGTCACGTTAGAGTGAAGAGGAAAGGAATGTGATCAGAATGGGATCTCTAAGGGGCTTCCAGGTGGTGGTTACACGTGTTTGCTTCAACGTTACACTGTTCATTTGTCTTAACACCCTTTTGTTAAAGAAATTATATTTCATAATAAGAAAAACAACCAGTACAATCCTCAGAAAATACACCATTAAAATACAGTGTGACCAGTCATATTTAAAAAGTCATAGAAACTTCTGTTTAAATATGTAAGTCATGCTGGGTGTGGTGGCACACACCTGTAATCCCCACAGTTTTGGAGGCTGAGGCAGGAGAATTGCAAGTTCAAAGCCAGCCTTAGCAACAGTGAGGCGCTAAGCAACTCAGTAAGACCCTGTCTCTAAATAAAATACAAAAGAGGGCTGGGGATGTGGCTCAGTGGTCAAGTCCTCTGAGTTCAATCCCTGGTACCCAATCAATCAATCAATAAGCAAGCAGGCAAGTCACATGGAAAGGTTAGTATTAATTATTATCAAAGTGTCATGACCAACACAGTAGGCTTATCCAGGAGAGTACTGGAACTAAGGCATAACTCCCTGAAGTAAATCCAATCATAAGGAGGATCAGAAAACACAGCTCAAATTCAGACTAGAGAGCCTCCAAATTCAGAGGAGGAGAAATGAGACGAAATGAATTCCGTACATAATACTCAATACTTAAAAATGCTCTCATTAAAACATAGGAATGCTGTTTACTGGTAAATCTAAACAATATTCTGCCAAGTACAAGGGACACTTAAAGAACAGACATCTGTGTGGATTCAAAGTTTAAAGAAATTATTATTATGATTATTATTATTACTGCTACTACTACTATTTGATACTAGGGATGGAACTGAGGAGTACTCGACTACTGAGCCACATCCCCAGCCCTATTTTGTGTTTTATGTAGAGACAGGGTCTCAACGAGTTGCTTAGTGTCTCACCATTGCTAAGGCTGGCTTTGAACTCACGCTTCTCCTCTCAGCCTCCCAAAGTGTTGGGATTACAGGCATGCGCGACCATGCCTGGCAAGAAAAGTATTAATTTTTAAAACAGACTCTAAGTATGATACAGACCACATCATTGTACAAACTTACTGGAATTAGGAGCTGCTCCAGAGCCAAATGCAGACTGACTAGGTTGTTGTCCAAACACAGGAGGCTGGCTACTACTTGACACTGTTCCAAAAGTAGGTGGTGCAGGCTGAGACCCAGCAGAAAACAATGCTGTTGAAGATGATATAGATCCAAAGCTTGGGGGATTGGGCTGGCTGGTACCTTGACTCTGTCCAAATGTTGGGGTCTGGTTAGCACCAAATGCTGGACTTGCAGATGGTGCTGAAGGTCCAGTGCCAAATACAAAGGAGGATCCTAGAGGCCAAAGAAATACATAAATCGCCATGATGGTTACAATGACAGTCCTCAAAAGATTTTTGTAAACCTACAAGCAATTTTCAAGCTTTTTTTCAGATGCTTACCTTGAGCAAAACAAGTTGTAAGTAATTATTGAGACTACAACTCTACTCTTTTTTTTTTTTAATTTTTTTTTTAGTCGTTGATGGATCTTTATTTTTTTTTATTCATTATTTATATGTGGTGCTGAGGATCAAACCCAGTGCCTCACGCATGCTAGGCAAGCGCTCTACCACTGAGCTACACCCTCAGCCCCTGCAACTCTACTCTTACATAGTAAAACAGAATCCATATAAACAAAGATTTTAATTAACATGAACAAAACTCCTCTACCTTCATAGCCAAAAATATTTGGTAAAAGGATATATCTAAAAAGATAATCTCCTATCAGAAATTCAGTATGTGCAGAAATAGTTATGCTGTACACATGCATATATAGTATTCATGAAGACTGAATCTAATAAAACCACCACCACTGTCTGGTTGCTTAAAACTTGACATTTCAGGGCTGGGATTGTAGCTCAGCGGTAGAGCGCTTGCCTCGCATGTGTGAGGCCCTGGGTTCGATCCTCAGCACCACATACAAAGCAATAAAATAAAGACATTGTGTCCATCTACAATTAAAAAAAAAAAAACAACTTGACATTTCAAAAAGAAAACTCAGAAAAATTAGTTACATCGTTACAAAGGTTAAATTATTCCCAAAAATTAAATATATTCAACCTGAACACAAATTGTATAATATCCCATATAGTGAATGATTACCACATCCCAGGCATAGATGACCTAAAGGCACACATGCCACTGTGGGATGCTGACAGCCTGCTATACTATCTGCTAAGAATTGACATTTTTATATTCCAGCCAATCTAACCACACAATGTATTTTTTTCTACTGTAAATATACCTGCAGCACTAGTCGTGGTTGTAGCTCCAAAGCTGAAACCAGAGGTTGCGGTATTATTACTGCTGGCTCCTGGACCAAAGACAAATGGGGTGACCGCTGTAGCTGTGCTGGATGTGGTTGCTGGTTTGCTCTCCTGAGAAAATAGCAAAGACTGAGACGTGCTGGACTCAGCGCAGTTACCAAAGGCGGAGCTGCTCACAGGGTTGCTGACCTGTCCGAACACAAAGGCAGCCACAGGTGGGCTAGAGGAAGAAGCAGAACTACCAAATATGCCACCAGCAGCCGAAGTGACTGGTGCACCTGAACCAGAGGAACTGTTGTTCAAGAAACTAAAAACTGGCTTTGCTGCACCTTGATCTGTAAGACAAAAATTAAGAAACAACATTAACCCTTAAGATCAAATCATCTCAGAAGGCATTTTCTGCACTACAATCTCAGAATTCAATCGTTTAAAAAAAAGCCTGTTTTTATATATTTATTCATAGAATGAACATTTATCTGTTAATTCCATATTTTGACAAGAGTCAAAAATATCTTTAACAGCTTATGAATTTTTTTTAACAGGAAGACTTTTGGCATTCAGACTTTAAAAAAATATATTATCCTTCAAATCCGAATATAAATTGGTACTGTTTGGAGAGCAAATCCAGATTAGCTATACTTTTATGTATTTGACTTTGCAATTTATGTAGCAGGATAACTTCAATTTCTCCAAAAGGATTGCCAATTCTCCCAGCACTAATTACCCTTTACTAACTTGCAATGCTACCTTTATGGCACACTAAATCTCCTAATATATATACATTGTTTCCTCTGTTGTGACTGTCATGAGACTGTTTTCATTATTTTAATGTCACACATGGTTTCATAGGATGACCCTGTGTGCCTGCCCTTTTCCCAAAAATTTCTTAAGTATTTTCCCTCCCATGTAAATTTCAGAACTAGCATAGCTTGTCAAGCTCCACAAAAGTTCCTCTAAGAATTCATGTTAAGGGATGTGGGGGAGCTACTCTCATTCAGGAACAAGTACATCTTTAATGATTTTTCAATTATTCTGCATGCTACAAATTCTGTTGCTGCTATAAAACACAAAATTAGAAATGTTAGAAAATACAAATGAGACATGCTATACATCTATTATTGCTGAATTAAAGGAAAGCTGATAGTTTTTATATGGTGATCCTCAATACCTAATTGAGGACTTTTTACTATTTCCATGTTTGAGTTCCAATACTGCACACCAGACAAGGCAGGTCTTAGTGTGCTATAGCCATTAGTATGATTTATAGAAAATGGAGCCTGTTGGTTCACTTTCATTTTGGCTAATGGGAGGGTGGTTAAGAGCATTTACCATAGTCTAGTGATTTCAAGATCAAATTTGATTAGGTCTGCTTTGTCCTTTTCAAATAAGTAATTTTAGTTGTGATTTTCTTTGTACGTTGCTTTTAAATTTCCAAGAAAATATTTAGTAGGAAAAAACTGCTTGCAAATACTTGAAGAATTCCATATTATTTAGGTTCTCATTTTTGAGTATTTCCAATTTATTATTCAGAAGTGTTACTAATGAATGTTTAACTTACACCTTGCATGTCTGAAAGACCTGTATTTTGTCTGGACAAATATGGCTTACTACAGAATTCTAAGTCCAAGATCATTTTCACTGTGAGGACACTGCTCCTTTGTTTTTAGTGTTTGATGCTGGCAAAGCCGAAGTCTAATGCTACTCTGATGCCTGTTTGTGTTTGGCAAACAGATTTCCTCTGGAAGCATTGAGAGTTTTGCCTTTGGTGTCCTAAAACTCACTGATCTTTTGTCAATTAGTGTGGGTCTTTCCAATTTTAAGACATGTCTTTCTTTGTATCTAAAAAATCTTCTGTCACTTACTTGTTATCTCCTTGGTATTGTTCTCCTCTTCTAAGAACTCTCATTTTAATGAAAATCACTGTAGATCTAGTTTATGTCAATATCTTTCTAATACTGCAATTTGTTCTGGGAAATTCCATTTCACTAATCTGATTATCAGCTATGTTCTTCCTGCTACTAAATCCATATAATGGCTTTATTTCAACAACCATGCTTTACTTTTTTGGGGCGGGGAGGTCTGGGAATGGAACTCAGGGGCACTCAACCACTGAGCCACATCTCTAACCCTATTTTGTGTTTTATGTAGAGACAGGGTCTCACTGAGTTGCTTAGCGCCTCGCCGTTGCTGAGGCTGGCTTTGAACTCACGATTCTCCTGTCTCAGCCTCCCAAAGTGCTGGGATTACAGACTTGTGCCATCGTGCCCAGCCCATGCTTTACTTTTAAAAATGCTACTTTTTTCTTCAGGACTTTTGTTTCAGAATTGTCTGTTTTCTGGGGATTTGATTACATTTCTTGTCTGTGTTCCTTAAATGCCTGATGATGACTGGTTATCTGTTAGTTAATTTGTAAATGAGTGCCTTTACATAAAAATTAATATTTCATGAGTTGAAGTAATAATACCTATTTTCCTAGATAGTACATGCCAATTCTGATTATAAAAGCCCAAGTAGAAGGCCCAATTATGAGGGAGAAAGAAAAAGATAAATATATACTACTGTGAGCTTTCCATTAAGGCTGTTATTTCTCAAAATTAGACCTACAGTTAACGTCATCAGAATCATGATAGTCTGGAGCAGTTAAAACTGAAAATTCCATCCATGCTCCTTCCTCAAGAGTTCTGTGATTGATAGTCTATCAAGCATGTTCTGTGTAACTATCGCTTGACCTGCTGCCTTTATGGAGATATCAAAGACACCTTGTAAAAAATTGTTAATATTTACCAGCTGTAGTATTGGTTTGAGCTCCAAAAGCAAATGTAGCCTTTGCTGGCTGATCAGATTCCTTCTCAGATGGTTTTGTCATACTGAAACTAAATGTTGACTTTGAAGAACTCTCATCTTTGGTTTGCTCTGAATTCCCAAAGGAAAATACTGGTTGACACTTCGGCTCTTCACTGTCAGCTTTCTTCCCAAAAACCAGAGAAGTAGAAGTGACGGGCTCTTGTTGCTTCTCCTCTGTCCTTCCCAAAACAAACATGGAGGCAGAAGGCAGAGAGGCAGGTTCCATGTTGCCAAAAGTGAACCCTCCCTTGGTGGTGGGCACTTCTTCCTTTTTAGCTTCTGTCATCTTACATGTGAAAGGAGCCACTGAGACACTCTTAGTTTCTATGGTTCCAAAACTGAAGCTGGTCTTACTCTCGGAGGTCACCACAGTTTCAGTAGCAGCGGGGGCAGGGTTAATAACACCCACACCAAAGCTGAAGCCTGCCGATGAAGACTTGGGCAATTCCTCTTTCTTTTCTTGCTGCCCAAGATTAGACATTCCAAACTGAAATGAAGCTGAAGAAGCTGGGTTGCTTGAACCAGAAGAAAGTCCAAACTTAAAATCATTCTTACTGTCTTTTTTAACTTCTTCAGGTTTAGAATCTGATGAAACTCCAAATTTAAAATCTCCAGTAGGTTTAGAAAATTTAAATCCTTCACTGATGGGGTTTATAGATCCAGAGTCAGATGATACACCTATTTTGAATCCTCCCTGATCGCCAAATTTAAAATTTCCAGTGTTTGTTAGGGTCTGACAAGGCCCAGAAGATGATGGGATACCAAATTTGAAGGATGTAGTTGCTGGATTCAAAGATGAAGAAGATGTGCCAAAGCCTTCAAAAATATAAGAGACCACAAAGACACTGAATCAATGCACTCATCCTTTCAACATGTAAACAGTGAAAGCCAAAATGACAAAAAAACAACTTGGAAAAGGCTTACTTTGTAGAGTACTACCAACGGCACAATAAAATATGAACCAAACTGACCGATACTCAGTATGAAACTTATTTCTCAATTCTCAACTATACTGACCTGCCACTTTCCATCTATGGGAATGGGAGAGGTCAAAAAAGTTTGACAAAGTAGTGATGAGACTGGGATCATCAGGCACTCTGTTGTAGATGGAAGCATAAATTAGCACGAGCAAATTGGGGTGAGCAATTTGCCAATATTTACCAAAAATTATAGCCTTTGACCCCAGAAATTCTACAGCTGGGACTTTAAAGCAAACTCACAAGCATGCAAAATAGCATGCAGTCCAGGCAGCTATACATGAGGAATGAAAAACAAGTATGTCCAAAATAATCCATGATAAAATGAGGAAGGCAGGGAGTGAGGTAAACAACTTTTTCTAACAAAGTAGAAGGAAATCAGAATACATCAATAACAGCATGTTTGCTTAGGATGGATATAAATAAATTAGAAGATTTATGAAGGGCCACAGCTATCAGAAGGAAGGGTGAAGGTTGGAAAAATAAAAGCAGCAACAAGAGAGCAACTTTTAACTGTGAACCTTTGTCACAATTTCCTTTTAACTCTTGTGAATGTTACTTACTCAAGCATTTAAAAAATTTTACCATCAATAAATAAGAAACATTATAACCTGAAGCAATATTCATAAAGATAGATAATATTAAACTTATAAGATCAAAATTGGTCTCTTGGTGCTTTTCTGTAGCTGAACAATCTAAAAATGAAGTGCAAAGTTCAAAGCAAGAATCATTAAAATATATGCATACATTACTTCTCATGAGTAAAGAAAAATCAGCCACACTTTTTATAAGCCCTCCTCCTCAGATTTCCCCCTTTAATGATTACCTATCAACCTCACCTTTCACTGGGACAAACTTAATTGGAAAACTACATGAGAATCTCAGAGCAAGTGCCATAGACCTACTCTCTAAACTATTAAATGATACCACACAGAATGCTAAAAATAAAGGGGCCAAAGATAAGAACTAACTGCTTATTTCTACGGACAGATTTAAAATATGGTGGTCACTGAACCAAAGGTAAAGAATATGGGAAAGGAAGTGTGAAGCAACAGCTAAAGAATGAGCTTCAATGGCCTGGAAAACAGTGATCTTCCAAATCAACCAGATGCAATGGGTTTCAAACTGCCAGTGGCATCCCATTAGTCATCCGATTAATTTAGTGGGGCATAATCGGCATTTATCTTTTTAAAATTAAAGAGAACAGAAAACACCAGGGTATTTCATACATACTAGAGGGAAGTATTATTTTGTAAAAATGTTATTTCAATAATATGGACAAATATAATGTGGGTATGGTGAGTCAAATATAAATGTTCACATCTAACTCTGATTTTCAGTCAGAAGAGCTTGAAAGTCACCAGTCCGAGGCAAATTAGAAAACAGATAAAGCTTGAGGTTTGTTTGTTTGGGTACTGGGGACTGAACCCAGGGGCACTTTACCATCAAGTAACATGCTCAGATCTTTTATTTTCTATTTTGAGATAGGACTTTACTAAGCTGCTCAAACTTGTGATCCTCCTGCCTTAGCCTCCCTAATGGCTGGGATTACAAGAGTGTACCACCACACTTGACTTTGGTACTCTTTAAATCCTCCACATTCCCACCTTGTAGACTTAACTCTTTTATAGATTAAAATCTCTCACTACTCCCTGATTGGTCCTTCTGATACAAAAATCTCTTCTTTCCCCCAGGTTTATCAAAATTTTGACTGAAACATGTATATAATTGACAAAATATTCAAGAATTCATTTTCTGGGACATATGCTGGGGAACCAAAGCCCAAGGCTATATTACCTATTAACAAGGTCCTAGGACTGTATATTCAGTCAAGAAAGAGTCAAGAAATTCATCTAGGGGATTAACATTTAAAGGCGACAACTAACTACGTGAATGTATGAGGGAAGAGAGCAACAATGTAACAATGAATACCACCATTGTGGACATCTATAATGCATCAAAACTTTAAAAAATGAAAAAACACTCATATGCACAAAGCCCTGCCCTAGCACCACACCAAACAAACAAACAAATAGGTGTGTAAGTGAATAAGTAAATAAACAAGCCCAAAACAAAAACACTGACAACAGCAATACACACCAAACTCTCTTTCATTAACATGAGGTCATTACCCAGTCACAAAAGATACACTACTGACCTATAACTAATTTGACTTAATAATTCAGATATATGTAAATTAAAAAGATCTTAAGAGAATATTCCATTTTATATGAATTTTCAATAAAGAATGAATAACTTTAAAACATCAGCTGTTTGCAAATACTGAACTTTAAAACAGCTCTGTAAAGAAGCACTCCCATCACCTTACCTTTAAACTCAGCTTTCGTGCCTGGCTTTGCGCTTTCACATGCAACACACTTGCTAGAGTCGGCTTTATTCTGTACTAGGCACACTTCACAGTCCCAGCTTCCCTCAGGTTTTTTGAACTTGTCCAATCCTAGGCAGCTTCCAGAAGACAGAGAGACAGGTACAGCACTGCTACTTGAACTTCCTAAAAAGTAATGGGGAAACTCATGAAAATTTAACTTACATTGTGACAGCATCTTAATGACACTTTTAAGTGTTCAATTTTTATTAACTTTTCATATTAGGAAACAGAATATGCCAGAAAAGTGAACTCTATAAACGATCAGCTTGCTCTAACCTTGCTTAGTGGTAAATTCCTTCTTAACCTCAAATTTGAACTGCTGTGGTTTAAAAAAAAAAAAAAGTCATGCTCACAAATGAAGAGGCTAAATAAAAGACCAAATTCTCCTTAAGTATGTTTGTCAAGCTGGGCCATCATAGACAGCAGCATCCCAAGTTCAAGGTCAATCTCAGCAATTTAGACCTTGTCTCAGAATACAAAACTAAAAAAAAAAAAAAGACTGGAGATGTAGATCAGCAATAAAGTACCCCTGGGTTCAATCTCTAGTACTGCCAACCAAAAAACAAATTTCTTCAAACAGCACAGCATTTTTAAGACATAAGATGTAAATTGTAGGCAATACCCTAACACAAAAAATACACAGCCATATACCATATTCATTCCAAGATATCAAGGCACATGTCTCTGCCTCTGAAATGATTATTTTTGCATAGAAAACAATCATACACTTTACAATTCAACCCTACACTCCATTACATGATGACCAATTAACAGACATTTATTAAATACCAGAATATAGTTGGGTTCTGGGAACATCAAGATGAGCAAAATAATGCTTAATTCCTAAGGTGCTTGTGGTTTAAAAAGGGGAAAACGAAACAAACACATGGTAGCACTGTCATCAAGTGATAAATGATCTAAAACAAGTGTGCTAAGAAGCATGGAAGGATTCCCAGAGGTGACAATTACATCTTTAAGAAGAACTAGCACGTTTATGGGGTGAAATGGCTTGGGAAGGATGGCTCAGCAAGGCACGATGTATCAAGACGCAGCGTGAGAGCTGAGCCATTCCTTCTATCCTCCCCACTTCTCTAAATGGTCTCGACTGTTGCTGCTCCCCCCAGTTAACTGAATAATTTGTTTTGTACAGGCATGTTCTGCTCCGTCTTGCCAACACAATTGTTTCCTGGGTTCCATTTCTGGTCTGTTGTCCTATCTGTCATCTACTCTAGTGGTTTTAAACACCAAAATGGCAGTTTCTTAATCTGTACCTGCCACCCACACTTCTCTTCTCTGCTCTGTCACTGCAGTCTCTTAGCTGGGGGTTCTGCTGCCCACTTGGTTAGTATGTGTAAATGGCTCCTCCTCCCTTCAATATTTCTCAAATTTATTTTAATCTTCCCCAACCTTTCTGCTATTCTGGTAAGCCCCCCTCATCTGCTGCAGGAATAGTGGCCTTCTTTCTGAAATCTTTGAAATCCATTCTCCTCAGAGGCAATTAGTGTCATGCAGTTTTTGTTTTTCCTCTCTGGTTGCTCCTTTAAAAGATTAACTGCAGAAGTTTTATTCCTACCATTCCCTAAATTAGTAGTTTAGGCTGTCTTCTCTATGTACTCCACTCACCTCTATTCCCAGGACTTCAATAACTTCAAATAACAAGACTCCCTAATCTTATCTCCAGCTCTGAGGGCCCATGATCCATATCAGCATATCCAAAGGGCTCACATGTATTTGATGTCAACTTGAAATTAATATGTCTTCCAATGTACATTATTCTATATCCCTCCTCCTTGATTTGATTTCATTAGTACACACCACCATTATCTACTGCATATGTTAGTCACAGGACTAAGTAATCCTCAAAATTCTGTTGCCTTCAAATCCATTATCCAAAAACTCCGGGTGATTTCCGGGTGATTTATCAAAAAATAGAAATTTGAGTCAGTCATTCCTGTGGTGAAAATGATGATTCATCATTTTCTGGATGAAGTCCAAGTTCTTTTCTACCTCTATGAGACTCCTTTGTTCATGGGTAAAAGTTCACTTACTAACGCAAAGTTTTATTACTCTTTTGTCAACTCAATTAATTCTGGTTTCCTGAATGCATCAAAGACTTTAGTAAGGAGGTGGTGCCAGATAGGAAGAAAAAGATATTTCAGAATGAAGACTCTGAGACCTTACTGTTGTGGAGATATCCAGCACTAATTAGAAACATGGCTCAAGTGCTCAGGTAGAGTGTGGCCAGTAACGCAGCCTCACATCACAAACAAAAGGACACAGCCATAAGTAACTCAATAAGAATGGGAAGTATAACATTCAGCACATTCATGTTTTATCCATATGCACATGACTACATCTGTATCACATAATTATATGATAGTATTACAAATCAGCAGAGTCACTTCCAAATGAATTAAGATGTGAATCTCAATTTTGAACAGAAACAGAAAAAACTCAAATCTAACCCCATTTTTCTAGCTAAGCTAAAATGTTTTTCACTAATGATTCAAAAATCTATCACTGCAACATTTCTGGCAGATACCATGTGACTACAGGTATCATTACTGTTCAGCTACAGCCTTTTCATAAAGCATTACTGTTCATCCCTTAAAGGAATATCCTTTACAAATGACCATATTATCCTTATTTCTACTTAAAAATAATATTTTATTCTATAAAATATTTGAGAAAGACTGGCCCATTCTGACAGCTTTCAACATCTACATTAGGCAACCCTGAAAATTTTCAAGAAGAGCAAGAAGTTTCTAATAAAAGCACAGAGAAAGGAGGTCAGAGTATATAATGGACACATAACCTATCCAATCAAACATGAAGATCTAGCCCCCAGCAAGTCATTTTAAACTCAAAATAGTTTTAAAAATTAAGATGGACAAAGAAATGCTCATCTTTTTTTTTTTAATTTTTTTTAGCTGTAGATGAATGCAATATCTTTATTTTTTTTTTATTTATTTATTTATTTATTTATTTATTTATTTATTTATTAATTATGTGGTGTTGAGGATTGAACCCAGTGACTCACGCATGCTAGGCAAGTGCTCTACCACTGAGCCACAGCCCCAGCCCTGGAAATGCTCATCTTGAACTGAAAATACTAAGATTGTTCTTAGCTCTTTTGCAGAATAAATTAAAACACCTTACTAAAGTAATGAGTAAATTATTCCATATAGCCATAAATGTACCTGGCTTCTCAGACGTGCAGGACACACATTTGTTGTCTTCTGCATTATTACAAACACAGCAAACTGGACACTCCCAAGACCCCACAGGCCTTTTGAATTTATCACCAAATCCTAAAGAACCAGATGCCACGGTGCAGCTGGAAGATGATGCAGCCATGGTCACAGCACTTTCGGAAACGACTGTCAATGTGAGCACTCGCTTCACACCAGTGCCAGGCTTCGGTGTTTCACAGGCTACACATTTCATTGCTTCCGGTTTATTTTGCACTAAACAGGTGTCACAATCCCAAGTTCCTATTGCTGGTTTAAATTTGTCTCCAAAGCCTGCACCCGAGGCAGAAAGAGTTGCTTTGCCACTTTTGGTTGGTGTCCCAATTCCAGTCTGTTTGGCAGTTTCTCTTGATGGCAATTTTGCTGCTTGACAGGCTATGCACTTGTTGTCTGTAACTTTGTTCTGGAGTAGACAGGTATCACACTGCCATGATGATCCACCCTTTAAATTTTCCCCAAACCCTATTCCACTCGAAGAAAATGTACTTATTGCTGGTCTTGTATAAACTACTGGGCTTGTTGTGGTAGGCTGAGCAGCAAGAGGATCTACCTTTGGCGATGTGAAACCTACAATGGAGAAAGAGCAGAGTGTTTAAAAAAAGAGAAGCTTTCTCATCAAAATATCAACGGCCAACATTATTACAGGGGAAAAAACATTTACCTTCTTTTGCAGGGTAACTACAATCCCAGAGGGACTGCTTAAAAGTTGTTTTTCACCCAATAATTTTACTAAAAGCATAATTAATAGGCAGCATTTAGACAGTTAAAATTCTACAAAAGACTTTTTTTTTTTAAATAGTATATCATCCTCTCCACCTAGGAATTTCTAGTTTGGATTTCTAGTATACTAATGTACACTGCTGTCATCCACGTTTTCCTGTAGTCTGTCTTCCCAAAATATTACACTACAGCACAGTCCTAATGTCCCTTCATATCTGTCTCTTCTTTTGGGTATTCTCCTGACTATGCCAAACAACTTCAATACCCACAATTTTTTAATGCTATCCAGTCATACATAATCCATTGTTGTGGTGACCTCAACCATCAATAAAACCAGCTGAGCTGAGCAGGCATGATTATTTGACAGATATCCCTTCAAAGTACAACAGGGTGCTAAGGAATATTTTTAACTATATTAAACTCACAAAAGCTTTAAAACTGTATGGTTCGAAAACAAATATAATAACAAATCCCAACAAAGATGTGCCTTACTAGCCGGGCGCGGTGGCTCAAGCCTGTAATCCCAGCACTTAGGGAGGCTGAGACAGGAGAATCGCGAGTTCAAAGCCAGCCTCAGTAATGGCGAGGCGCTAAGCAACTCAGTGAGACCCTGTCTCTACATAAAACACAAAATAGGGCTGGGGATGTGGCTCAGTGGTCGAGTGCCCCTGAGTTCAATCCCCAGCACCAAAAAAAAAAAAAAAAAGATGTGCCTTACTTTTTGGTAAGGCCTAGAAATATGCAAATGATTAAGACTCAGTGTTTTAATCCTCATGAACAACAGCTCAAGCTACTCAAACACCATGTTCACACACATTGCCCAAAAACAGTAACCCAAATACAACTCAAATATATCTCCAATATAATTTCAAAATCCTTTCATAATTGTCAAGTATATCTTTTTTTAAAAAATGAAAGTGTATTCACAGTTAAGGTATTCAAAATAGTTACTGAATTGATTCACTCAAGCTATACTTTATTCACAAGAATTACTTTCTAATGCTTTCCTTGGGGGAAAACAAACTTTCACCGTATACACATCAACACCAATGATCTCTTTCTCCAGCCTTCAGCACCAAAGAAAGAATTAGAAGTAAGGATGATACAGAAGGTCCTTACAGGTTTTCTAGTGGTATCAAGAAATAATCAGCCTAAGCCAGACGCAGTGGCGCAAGCCTGTGATCCCAGCACTTAGGGAGGCTGAGACAGGAGAATCATGAGTTCAAAGCCAGCCTCAGCAACAGCGAGGCGCTAAGCAACTCAAGAGACCCTGTCTCTACACAAAATAGGGCTGGGGATGCGGCTCACTGGTCGAGTGCCCCTGAGTTCAATCTTCAGTACCAAAAAAAAAAATAACCGGTCTAGCCGGGCACTGTGGCGCATGCCTGTAATCCTGGCACTTTGGGAGGCTGAGACGGGAGAATCAGAGATGGGAGTTCAAAGCCAGCCTTAGCAACAGCAAGGCGCTAAGCAACTTGGTGAGACCCTGTCTCTACAAAAAACACAAAATAGGACTGGGGATGTGGCTTAGTGGTCAAGTGCCCCTGAGTTCAATCCTCAGTACCAAGAAGAGAGGGGGAGAGAGGGAGAGGGAGGAGGGGAGGAAGGGAGGGAGAGAGGAAAGAATGAATCAGTCTAAAGCTACTTTAGCAAAATGGTAAAATGATACCGCATATTTGAGTTATTTGCAGCAGTCAACAATGTACAATTTTGTAATGGTTAATTTGAAACACTAGATTAGGAAAAATGACAGTATCATCTCAAGAATTAAATTTCTTTTCCTTCCATTGTCACATTTTCCTAATTTCATTCAAATGAAGACTCTTATCAAATTTTTCCTATTTAAGCCAGGCCTGGTGGCACGCATCTGTAATCCCAGTGATGCAGGATGCTGAGGCAGGAGGATCACGATTTCAAGGGCAGCATGGGCAACTTAATAAAACTGTGTCTCAAAATAAAAAGGGCTGGGGATGTAGTTCAATAGTAAAGTATCCCTGGGTTCAATCCCTAGTACAAAATAAAATAAAAAAATTTTTTTAAAAAGTTCCTATTTAGAGGCTGGAGTTGTGGCTCAGTGGTAGAGTGCTCGTGTGGCCTATGTCAGGCACTGGATTCGATCCTTAGCACCACATATAAATGAATGAATGAATAAATGTGTTGTGTCCAGCTACAACTAAATATATATATGAGTAAATTAAGTTTCATGCAGCATGAAGGAGTTCTCAGTAACCTTGTCAGGCCAACCTGCCCTATTTATTTTTTACTTTTTAAAACAGCAAATTGCATTTCAAGTCACGGTACACATATGGAGCACAATTTTCCACTTCTCTGGTTGTAAACGAGGTACAGTCACACCATTCATCTCTTCATACATGTACCTAGGGCAGTGATGTCCATCTCAATCCATCATCTTTTCTACCCCCATGCCCTCTCCTTTCCCCTCCCCCTCCCTTTTGCCCTATCCAAAGTTCCTCCATTTTTCCCATGCTCCCCACCCCCACTCTCATTATGGATCAGCATCCGCTGATCAGAGAAAACATTCTGATCAGAGAAAACATTCGGCCTTTGGTTCTTTGGGATTGGCTTACTTCACTTAGCATGATGTTTTCCAATTCCATCCATTTACCTGCAAATGCCATGATTTTATTCTCTTTTTAATGCTGAGTAATATCCCATTGTGTATCTACATCAGTTTTCTTTATCCATTCATCTTAAAACGTTAAAGGGGGCCAGGTTTAAATACAAAGCGTAACCCTAAATACATGTATAGGGCAAAACAATACCCGTCCCCCACCTTCTAGGGACTGAACCCAGGGCTTCACACATGCACTCTATTGTTGAGACACATCCCAGCCCAAAAAACATTTGATGTTGCTTACTAGTTGTCCAATAATTCTACTTTTTAGACCACAATACAGTCATTTATTATCATTAATAATTTTAGTACAATCAAGCATTCTGGAATTAAAACTAAATTACTAGAATCCTATAGATACAATACACAATTTCTTCTGAAATTAGAAAGCAAAATCAAACAGCCTAATGCCAAAACTTGTTGTAGAAGCCAAACTTATTCTTAAAAACCTATCCCATTACATATGAATATACCTGTAGAGTAAATCTAAATTGAGTTATTACAGTGCCTTATGAAAAGCTTCATATTCTTATACAAATCATAAACAATACTGAACATCCTGATTTGAAAGTAAAAATGTATTCCTGTTTGAAGACTGACTCATCTCCTTCTAAGTATTAACCTACTTTACCCTGATTTGTTCATTACACATTTGTATACATGTACTGAATTGTACCATACCTCACAAATACAAATATTACGTTGATTAAAAAATAAAATAAGCATCATTACATTAATGACTTAGCTTTCAAGTCTTATTTCAAATGAATACTATTCCCTAAATATCTGTGTTAAAATTCAGCAAATTTAGTCTTGTTCTATATGTACAAATCTGGGGAATAATGTGAGAAGGAAGTTCAGTGCTCTCAAAGACATAACCAAGTGTTGTCAAGTTTACTTTTATTCAATCCTGGCCAATCTCAACTAATAGAAAATTCACATTCCCTTTCTATACTTGTCTCTCAAAGAGATTTCATTAATAGAGATCTTGAATTCCAAAGAGGTAACATTTTTAAGGTATTTCCCACAAAAGAATTAGATCTCACTACATCTACATTCAAAGCCAGCATCTTCTCAAATTTATTGGTTTTTTTTTTTTTTTTTTTTTTTTAAAGAATCTACATTATAACACAAATAACATTAAAATGAAATCAAGTAAGTTTGAAATTCAGATCTTTTTACTATCTCAAGGGCTGCTATCATCTTACCAGGGCTTTTCAGAACATCTAGAACACTTCCTTCTTTCAGGATTTTTACAGGTCTGAAAAGGCCCTCACAATCTTCATCTCGCTTCTTACAGCTTGTGCTGTTCACTGCAGTGATGTCTTGCGCTGTAATATTTTTAAATTATAAAAAATATTATGCCAAGGAAAGCACTTGATTCTTAAATGCATTTTAAAAATCTAAGACAGTTCTTTTAGATCAATTCCTAAAATCTTGATAGTACAATTCAAAAAGAATGACCAAACGACTTAAAGTATATTAATTTACCACTACTAGGAGGAAAAACACTTTTTCGCTCACCACCCCACATGCCACAAAAAGGCACATAAGTATAAACTGTAACTGTTAGCAAGTGAATTCATTAGAAGAAAATTAAACTGAAACACTGCGGAAGATACAACCACTGGGGCCAGGCTTGTTCACTGCTTGAAATAACTTATTTGCTCATCAATCTAAAATACTATTTAAAAAAAAACTAAAGAAATTCTCAACAGAGACAATTAACTTCATATCTGGAAATTAATGCTATCATTAAAAAAATCCTTCAGTTATATTAAAATCTGTATGATACAGTATCAGTAACGATCTGGTTACATAAATTGCCTGTAACAATGACATTATAAAATGCGTATTTGCTGAATGATAATACATGGTAAATGCATATGCTACACAGCATAGTTGTGGGCAAAAGCAGGTTAGAAAGTCTAGAAAATTTAGAATGTTTCTATCTAAAAATTAATGGTGGCTGCTAGTGGTAAAATGAATTCATTGTTTTTACTTTTTATAATCAAAATTAATTGTTTTTAGTAAATTTAAGGTAAAATTTTAGGATTACCTGAAGTGCAATCAAAGAGACAAAAAGGAGATAATGGGAAAACTAGCTCCTGTCACAAAATAATTAATCATGACTTCCACATTTTCAATCAGCTTTGCTAAATGATAGAAGTGATGAGAACCAGCCGGGCGTGGTGGTGCACGCCTGTAATCCCAGCGACTCGACTCGGGAGGCCGAGGCAGGAAGATCGCAAGTTCGAGGCCAGCCTCAGCAATTTAGCAAGACCCTGTCTCAAAATAAAAAATAAAAAGGCTGGGGATGTAGCTCAGTGGTAGAGCACCCCTGGGTTCAATCCCCAGTACCAAAAAAAGAGAAAAAAATCGTGAGAACCAAAGATGTTAAAGTGAGAATACATAATTCTGTAAATGCCACTCATAAATGTACTCAAAATCACTCCTAAAAAATCTGGGTAATTTCTCACACTATGATGAAATAAAAAGCTGTTTTAATAAATTGCTACCCATTCAGTTACCACTACTAAAGCACTAGTAAAATCTGGAAAGAACTTTAATACCTTTCCTCATAACAAGTCATGAGAGGTTTACTACATAATTCAAGATTTAATCCATAAACTTCATAGTGAGAAGTACAATTGAAATTGCCTGTCACTTTCTATTATATAGAGCTGTTTGATCCAAAAAAAATTTTCAGAATCACAAACGTATCAGGCAAAGCTACCTCTCCAACCTCACAACAAATTTCTTGATATTCACGAAGACTGCAATGATTTTTCTTTTGTTCCTGTAACTCTTCTGCTTGGTCTTATTTCTTGGGTAAAATGCCCTTGGTTCAGAATTCTTGTCCTAAGTAGCACAGTCCATATGTTTTTGGTTCCCAAACAATGAAAAGAAAACCAGTACTACTATAACAAGACCTTATTTTAATTATCTAATTTCTTTTTCTCAAATGTCTTTTTTTTTTTTTCCCCAGTTCAGAGATTATGTATCACCACCTGCACAGGCCAGTGTAACCCTTACATATAAAAATGCTTATGAACTGCCCCGTAATCCTAGAGGTGAGATCCACCATAATTATAACGTAGACAACCCTTAAATTTACAATAAAACTTAATTTATAATGAACTTCCTACTGTATTTTGACTAAACATAGATGGAGAATAAATTTGTTATTTTGACTGTCCTCCTCAAAACCAAACTAACAGCTAAATATCTCTGAAAATAATTAATAGAAAGTATTATTAGAAAATAATAACAACTTGCTTTTCAGAGCTAACTTCATTCAAATGAAAGCATTTAGAAGAATTACCAAAGGTGAAAGAATCTGAAACACTATGCTAATGTATGCAATTTTTTTTTTTTTTTTTTTTTTGCAAAAATGTGTGAAAAATTTTTGCTTACCTGTACTACTTATACTTGGTTCTGAAGTACTACTGGAGCCAGAAAATTCTGTTTTTGCAACAGGCACACTAAATGTAAATCCAATCTGTAAAAACAAAAGGTCTCCTGTGTTAACTTATTTCTAAACAAATAGTAGTTTTATTATAAGTTAAAAATATATATATACATGTATATATACACTAAATTTCACCTGTTCTATATAATCTAATTTTCATAATCTCTAAATCTGGGATTCATAAGCCAAGCACTGTGGTGTATACCTGTAGTAGCAGCACTAAAGAAACTGGGGCAGGAGGATCACGTGAGCCTAGGAATATGAGACCAGACACAGTAACAAAGCAAGACTTTGTCACAAAAAAAAAAAAAAAGAAGAAGAAATGGGGGTATAGCTTAATGACAGAACATTTGCCTAGCATGTAATGTGGCCGTGGGTTCAACCACCAGCACTGCTAATTATTGAGTATCTTCTTCTACTTCTTCTTATTTTTGGTGGTGGAAGGGATTGAACCCAGGGCCCTATGCATGCAAGGCACGCACTCTACCAACTGAGCTATATCCCTAGCCCAAGATTCTTCTTGTATCAAGTAGCATGTCCTAGCATGACAGCATTTTAAATTTCCTTATGCCTTATTTTCCCCCTTTCAAAACAGTCCAGAAAATAATGCCACATTCCTAAAGCCCAGTTTCTGGGAATGCCATTTTCTAATAAAAAGTATGAGAGTTTCTGGATAACTGATAGGTTTCAGGCATGCACCAAGAAAATTATACTTGATCTCTAACACTTCAGTAGTGACCAAAAAAAGAGCAGTCAAAAATGGAAGGTAACATTTATAAAACGATACACACATGCCAAACCTAGAATAAAATGTACATTAAATTTACGCATTATTCTTTTCAAAAATGTTACTTAATCATGAACAAATATTTTGCATGACCAAAAAAGCCCAGAATTTTTCTAGATTAAAAAGTGACTCAACAGCTCAATTAACTACATGCAGTATAATTTAGTTCATTAGGTCCTAGTCTTTAATTGGACATAAAACATCAACCAAGTGACAGGCTGGGGCTGACAGGAAGTCTAAATATGAACTGTATTATAAAATCATGATAAAATGTCTTGGCTATGACAACTATACTGAATGGATGCAAAGGAATGTCCCTTTTCTTAGAGGACATACAGAGAAGGAAAGGAATCAAGATGTCTACATTTAATTGTCAATCGGTACATGTAATTGTTCACTTACTTTTCTGTACTATGAGTATTTTTAAGTTGAAAGAAAAATAATGTTTCTTACTACTAATGGCATCACATATTTGATAAAATGTACTAGGGCTTTGAAATATTTTATATTTATAAAATACAAAATATGTGTTTTATTATAATTATTAAATTAACACATTTATTAAATATGAAATATTTCTTGCTACTTACAGAGGATGGAGGTAGTACATCTGCCTCAGTAGATTTTACAATCGGAGATGAAAATCTAAACATGGGACTGCCAGGGCTGCTTGGAGATGTCATTTGTACCTGGTTTTCCAAATTATTAAGAAATGACACCAAAAAAAAAAGCTATTTAGAAAAAGAAATTGTCAATAAAACACACCTTAAGAAAATTATTTCAAAAACTGCATGATTTTTCTTTTTTCCTTTTTTTTTTTTTTTTTGCTTTTAAATTTAAAAATCACAACTTCTGAAAAACACTGTAGAGTTTCTTCTATAAAATCTGGCTGCCTATTATAAGAGGAATATACACAATCTTAGAGGTGGATAGTTGCCTACAGGAGAAAAATAAACTATATGTTTAGAAAAAGTGAGAGTAAAAAACGACAACGCGGGGGGCGGGGGGACACGACACAGAAGCAAATTAAAAGATATTAATACTAACTGAAAAATAAAGACAAAACATCTCCTACTCCCACCCCCAAATCTCATGGAAATATTGTTTGGAAACAAACTTAACCATCTTTTTCTAATGCATTGCATAAGAGTTAAAGAATCCCATTATAATGTATATTAGATATATTTAAATTTTTAAGAGTAAGACACAGTTTTTATTTCTATCTATATACTTTGAGGTATTGATTTCCATAATAAAATTAATCATTGCTTTAAAATAAGCATTAGATTTCCAGAAGTAGAGATTAAGAACAAAAATCATCTCATTTATACAATGGCTCTGTACCTTGTTTGTTAATGACTGAGAAGGACCGATGGGTGATGGGGAGGAAGCTGTGATTGCTGGAGAACTAAAATTGAAGCTAGGCAGTGAAGAACCGGTGATTGGTAGGGAGATTTTCGGTAATACTGGCACTTCCATTTCCTAAAACACAGCATGTTTTATAATGACAAACTGCACCTCCCACATCATTCTTTTACTTCTACTCTTATTTTCAGGTAGAATTGATAAAGTTAAGACAAATTTAGAATAGAAAGTAGCTCCTTTTATTAGCCCCGTAGGCTCTTGAATTAAAAACCAAGATTTGCATCCCAGCTATGTCACCAACTGCAATATAACTCTGAGACTCTAACTACCCTCAGCATCAATTTTTCTAATTGGTAAAAATGAGAGAAAAAAGATTCGTACTCTACGCATAATTGTGATAATAATGTAGAACAATGTTATATATTGTCTTTGCATTAAAACAAACATTTAATAACTACCAGAACCCATGAAGTCTAGTAAATTGCTTTGATTTCTAACCAACACAGCAAAGAGAGCCCCAAGTCTCCAATGACCCAGAAAAGGAACGTGTGCATGCGCGCACGCACACACAAACACAAATTCACTAGTATTAATGGTGGAGTACTTTATATGTGACCAATGCCCTGAATTATAAGTAATATAGGAGAAAATGTGTTTTTAAAAAAAAAAAAAAAAAACACCATTTGGAAACACTAAAAAAAGGGAAAAACTGGATAGGAAAGGGCACTTGGAAGGAAAGGTCACTGGATGAGCTTCCTGCTCTCTTTGAGTTAGTGACTCTGAGTAATTGAAAACTGACAGAAAACTACAAACCTGTTAGTTGATGAATCAGAGGACAGTCTGGCAAGACCACAATAGCTAAAAATGAGGGGAGATGCAAAAATGAAGAGCCACAGAAAGGAATCCTGAAGTCTGAATACAAACCACTCAAATCTGCTAAACCTATGAACTCCACAGGTGTAAAGCAGACACTTCGGAACCTCATTGGAACTAGAGTTTATACTGCTGCCCACCAGAAAAGAAAATTTTGGTTCAGTTAAGTTCCTTACCAGCTAAAACAATCTGAATAGTTCAAATGGATGGGGTTCATAGTACATAAATCACAACTCAATAAAGTTGATCCAAAAATCAAAGCAAAAGTAATACACTTCCATTTTTTCTTTTTGTCTCCAGATAAAATAAAACTAAGAATTTACAAATTTGTTGCCATAAAACCTGCTCTATAATTTTTTCAGGCTGAAGTGAAATGACATGAAATGGAAACTCAGATTGGGAAACAAATGGAGAATATGTAGGCAAAAATAAAGTACTTTTCTTTTAGTTTCTTTAAGAAACACATAATTATAAAAAGAAAACAGGATATATTGTGGATTTACAGTCTGCCAAGATGCAAAGTTAATGATACATATAGCATAAAATGCCAGGGATGGATAGGAGCCAATGTAAACTACATGGTTGCAAAGTTCTCAGGTTTTACAGGAGTGGTAGGACAGTAACACAGCAGTCTGGACAAAGGACAGATACCATAACCAAGAGAAGCCACCAACTGACAAAAAAGGTAAAGCTAAAAGGTAACAAATCAAAATGAAATTCTAATAAACATTTGATTCACACCAAAAGAGGCAGCTTTCCAAAGAAAGAAACAAAAGACAAATGGGAAAAACAGAAAACAATGGGAAAATGGTAGACCTAAATCTAACCACATCAATAATCACATTATATAAATAGATTAAACAGCAAGACAGTATATATGTGCTGTCTACTTAAAAATTTACTTTAAATATAAAAACAGACAAAATAAATGCATGGAAAAGATATGAACTGTAATTACTATGCATAAAATGTATTTTAGAAAGAATTCAGCCGCTATATTAATATCAGAGAAGATTTCAAGACAAAGAATATTCCTAAAGAGCTTTGTGGACATTTGATATTAAAAGACCAAGTCATTATAGAATCATACAAGTCCAAGGAGCCTGCTCTTAATGAGGGCTTCAAAATATACCACACATGGATACGATCAAGGAGAAAAGACAATTTGAATAAAAAGTTGTCGATTTTAAATCAACACCTCTCCATAACTTAAGACAAACAATACTTCCTTCTCAAAAAAAAAAAACAACCAGATAAGAATAAAGAAGATCTAAGAAATACCAATCACCTTGTTGACACCTAAAGAACACTGTACCATCTATACTTCAAACAGAACATCTGCTGCACTATATTAAACAAATCTCAATACAAGTTTAATTAGAAATCTACAACACCCCACCCAAGTATTTGGAAATTTAACACAATTCTAAATAATGCATGGGTTAAATACAAAAATCAAATGAGAAAATACAGGGAGAAATATAAAAACAAAATCCAAAACCATAAAGCACAATCACAGATCTTCTACAAGAAAACAGTATCAGGGCTGGGGTTATGGCTCAATGGTAGAGCACGTGCCTAGCATGTGTGAGGCCCTTGGGTTCGATTCTCAGCACCACATATGAATAAATAAATAAATAGGTAGATAAATAGCCCATGGGCAACTAAAAAATATTAAAAAAAAAAAAGAAAACAGATTATCTTTGCAGCCTGGGGATAGGCAATGGTTTCTTAGCATATAAAGAACTATACAAATAATAGGGGGAAAATATCAGACTTTATAAAATTTGGCAACTGTTGATCAAAAGACACTGTTAAGAAATGAAAATCTAAGTCAGACTGGAAAAAATATTTGAGAAAACACATATGACAAAGTACTTGGATCCAAAATTTATAAAGACCTCTTAAAACTCAACAATAAGACAACCTAATTTTGAAAGAGGGTGACAAATCCAAACAAGCAACTCATACACAAGAAAAGCCAACAAGGACATTTTAAAAAATGCAAAGCTATTAGTCATTAGTCATCAGAGAAATGATAATTAGGATTTCTACACAATATCACCATACACAAGCTAGAATGACTAAAATTAAAAAGATGAAAACTACTGGTAAAAATATGAAATAATTGAAATGCTGAGGTAAGAATGCGACATGCCACAACCACTATGGGGAACAATTTGGCAGTTTCTTAAAAAGGTAGAACACTTAGCATACGACCTGCCATTTTTAGGTATTTACTATTAAGAGAAATAAATATAATTTCAAAAAGATTCTGTACAAGAATGTTCACAGCAGCTTTAGTCACAATAGCCAGAATGAAAATATTTACTGAATAATTGCATTTATGTGAAATTCCAGGAAAACCAAAACCAAAATTTGGAAAAAATGAGCACAGTAATTACCTTTAGGGTAGGAAATGATAGAAATGGACTGGAGAAAGACTGTAAGTAAACTTTCTGGGATAGTGGAAATGTTCACTACCTCAATAGAGGTTTGGTTTAAACATTAGTCGAATTCATTAAACATTATACCTAAGAGTTTTACATTTCACTATGTGCACATTTTTGCTAATTTAAAACAACAAATATTTAATTCTAGTGTATAATATAAACTTGAAGCAGTTGGAGGTGAAGTATACTGATCTTATTTGATAACTTATTTGAAATACACGACCCCAAAGGGGTGTGGGGATAGATGGCTATTTGATACAACAAATATAAAACATTAAAACCGAAGTGCTACATGTCTATTTGCTGCGTAATTATTTTGATATTTTATGTTTGGAACTTGATAATCAATTTGGGTTAGTGGGGAGCCAACAAAATCAGGTTATTTTTGAAGGGAAGGTTCTACTCTCCAACCTCTAGTTTATTTTCTTGCCTTTATACGTTAACATACTCTATGACCTACTATCTTATGCCAATTCATTAAGCCGCAAACTTGGCCACACTAGTTCTTTATATTATCGACCTTAATCAATTCTGTAATTTGATTTCTACTCCCCAAAATAAGGATTTGGAGATATGCAGATCTCAATAGGAGAAAAAAGGTCAAGAATTCTGCTAACTGGATGCTTACAGACACAAGTTGAACACACTAATCCATCTGAACAGGCCAATCATTAAATGTTTCATGACTTGATAAAATATCTTTACACATCTTTACATGTACTTCAGTTATTTTATATAAGGTGGATGTTATAGAGGAAGAAACTGTGGCAGGGAAATACTTGGCCTATTATAGTGACAGATACAAGTTCAATATATTGATTTTGCAGGGAGTAGGAAGGATACTGGGGATTGAATCCAGGGGTGCTTAATCACTGAGCTACATCCCTAGCTGTGTGTGTGTGTTCTTTGTTTTGGAGACAGGATCTTGGCTAAATTGCCAAGACTAACCCTGAATTTGCGATCTTCTTGCTTAGCAGGCTGAGCCACCAGGATTACAGGCGCTGGCCACAGTACCTAGCAATATATTGATTCCTATTCCCATTTTACAGATAAGAAACTAGGAGATACAGTTGGCATGGTAGCACACACCTGTAATCCCAGGGACTTGGAAGGCTGAGGTAGGAGGATCACAAGTTCAAGGCCAGTCTCAGCAACTTAGCCAAATCCTATCTCAAAATTAAAAATTAATAAAGGTTGGGGATGTAGCTCAAGTGGTAAATAGCCCCTGGGTTCAGTACCCAGTACCAAAAAGAAAAAAGAAACAAACATATAAAGTGAAACTAACAGGTACAAAGAGATTAAGCTGACCAAAGTCATTTGGCTAGTAAGTGGTCAGACAACAGCAAGCACTTAAATCTCTCCAAACTCAGTATTATATACTACTTATTATATACTTTGTATCAGTAAGTTTTTTAATTATTAAAAAAGTACTCAATGATTGGTATTCACAAAAAAGGCAAAATGCCAGTAAGTGAAGTGACTATAATCCTTGCAAATTTTAGAATCTAAGCTAAGGTAAAAGTTAAAACATACTATCTCATATTGCAAACTTAGTTATTTTAGATATAGATTTGTATTAACCTGAATGTTCAGTGAATGGAAAAATACCAGTTGCTGCTAAGTAGTAGTAGTATCTGAAATCAGTATTATATGTTCCATTAAAATTTTCTCCCACTTGACCATTCCCCTAAAGGCCATTAAAATACCTACCCAAAAAAATGAATCTTGAGTAACTAGCCAGAAATTCCAACTATAACTGAAACCAGATCCTACTGATCTGAACATCACTGACATGTGAACAACAATTTAAAAAAAGCAATGCATTCAAAATAATCATAAAAATGTGTAGCTAAACCTATTTTATCCAGATAAAAAACAGTGAGCAGAAAATGTGGGATAGTCTTCCCATTAGTACCTCTTTCCTCAGAAATGTGGAAATAACAACTCCAGTGTAGAAAAGAGCCAGGAATGGGCAGGGTTGGGTGAGGCATCCTGGGATGAAAACTGGCAGTTGGCAGTTGGCCAGAATGGAGGGGGGGCCCAGGAGCAGGAAGGTGGTGATAAAGACATGGGATAAGGGGTTTTCATACAGCTCTTCCTAGTTGTTCTACCAGACAAAAAGAACAAAAGTAAATAAATAAATAAAACCAAAACCCATCCCAGTACAGCAAAATCACACTAAACACTATCTATAAGACAGTTAAAATTAAGCTCCAGATATCAACATGAACTTTGGGTTAATATATTTAAAAATTGAAAGTGAAGGGAAATGAATAGTTTCTACACAATATGTCATCTGGCCAACACCAAACTAACCCAATATTTTCCTTATGCAGGGATAAATAAACTTTAGAAAAGGTAGAGTCACAATATTAATGAAAAATATAAAAGTCTATCTAGAAAAACAAGTTTATCTTAATCAGCTACTAATGAAATTTCTTCTTTATACAAAGACAACTTACTTCACAGATAGGGGTGTACTAAGAATAAACCCAAATCTAAGCATGCTAGGCAGGGCTCTACCACTAAGCCACATTTTCCATTCAGATTATTTCTGAAACGTAAGTTCTACATAAAAGCTTTAATAACAAAAGAAAATAGGTTTGCTAAAATTGTACATACTGTCTGATCAATGGCATTAAAGACTGAAGTTTTCTTTTGAGATAGTGAAATACACTAATATATTCCCTTCCTTCACAACTCTTCAGCAGCAAAGTGACACGCAGAACCTAAGGGAAAGAGAGTGTCCAGACCAGTAACCGAACCAAGGCCCTTACATTAACCCAAACATCATGGCAAAGGTACATGCAGGAAGTCCAACAGGCAAAGAAATCATGATTCGGGTGAGCCAGATGCGCAAGTACAGAAATACTAACTACAAAAAGAGAGAGAAAGTGAAAAAGACAACAACTTCCCCAAACAAGCCTGCTAATCAAAATACCAATCGACATTAAGAAAATTAACACTAAGCCATTCAACAACTTCAACCAAAACATGAATTCACAGTCACTTAAAGAGTTAATTTAAGAATACACTCCTTAAACATTTGTGGGTCAATGAGGATACAAATGAAATTTTAGAAATAAATGGCAAATGAAAGCACTGTACTAAAGGTTCAATGATCTCGTGAGCTAAATAAACCTCTTCCTTACAACAAAAAAAAATGTTTAATGATGTAACTTGGCTGAAATCATTTATAAAGTCTGAAATGACACATGTATTCAACTTAAAACTAAGGAAATAATGAATACAGCCAATGACAGGCAAAAAGACTAATTTAACCAATCTTCTATTAGTCCCTGTTTTCTTGCAAACATTTAAGGTCAATATATATAAAGAATTGTTCCTAACTGAAGAAATAACCCCGTAGGAAAAAGCTGATACAGAAAAACCCATATGGCCAAAAAACATGCCCCCTTGCCAGTAAATAGGAAGATGAAAAATAAAACTCCAATAACACACCATTTTGTAACCATCATGCTGGCAAAAACTCAAGTCAACAAAATCAAGGTCTGGTAAGGATAAAGAAAAAGTATATCTACAGCTGTCATGTGAAAGTGTTAAACTGCAAAACTACCTGAAAGAGCAATATGGCAACATCTAATACGTTTGAACTTGTATGTCATCTCCTATAATCCAACAATTTCGTTTCTAGGGGAACATCCTAGAGAAAATATTACACATTAAAAGGGAAAAGTACATTCACCTTAGCTTGCATGTACCGTCAGTCAACCCAAACACATTCTGATAGAATGAAATAATTGTACTAAAGCTTCACACTGCATAAATACATACCAGTGAAATCAAACAAACTAGCTACTTTTCACAACATAAGTAACAACAAAAGGAAAAAATATGGAGAAAAGGACAAGTGAGAAGAATATATATAGCATTAACCATTTACATGGTCTAAGAACAGGCAAAACTATACAGTAACACACCAAACTCAAGTAATTTTGATGGCAATTCCCATATTTGAAGGATGATAATATTTTCTTATTGCTTTATAATACTCATCAAATTAATGGTACTAAGGTTAGGTTTCTGCATACACACTTTTTTGGGGGATTGGGAGTAACCAGGCATTGAACTCAGGGGGCACTCGACCACCGAGCCACACCCCCAGTGCTATTTTGTATTTTACTTAGAGACAGAGTCTCACTGAGCTGCTCTCCCGATCCTCCTGCCTCAGCCTCCCGGGCCACTGGGATTACAGGCATGTCACCACCATGCCTGGCTGCACACACACTCTGAAGAAAATATTTCAATGGTGGGTAATTCTTGCTCTGGGTCTCCCCAAGTCCCACCCTTACAGGTCTCCCCTTACCACTACCAAATCAAAGCTTTTTTAAAAAGCTCAGGATAGCCGGGCGCGGTGGCACACACCTGTAATCCCAGCACTTTGGGAGGCTAAGACACGAGAATTGCGAGTTCAAAGCCAGCCTCAGCAGCAGCAAGGTGCTAAGCAACTCAGTGAGATCCTGTCTCTACATACAACACAAAACAGGGCTGGGAATGTGGCTCAGTGGTCAAGTGCCCCTGAGTTCAATCCCCGGTACCAAAACAACAACAACAAAAAACCTCAGGAATATTTAAAACCCTACCTCCTCCTCTGAAGGTTTAGAAGCAACAAAGCGTGTTCGCTCTCGTCTCATCTTGCCACCTCCACCACCTACTCCAGAAGATAAACCATTGGCTGCAGGAATACTGAAATTTGGATATGAAAAGCCACTAGCAAATAAAAAGAAAATCAAAACAATTGATATATTATTCTGGTCCATAACCTGTTAACTAAATACCTAAACTCCAGAACTGCTAACAAGGAAGAAAATAAATGCAAAGCTCAATATAATTTTTAAAACTGACAGGTTTTTTTTTTATTGCATCAAGTTTCTACATTTAAATTTCTTAATCTTCAAAAAGATATCTGAAATCAAATATGGACCTTACAAGTTAAATAAAAAGAAATTTAGCTGATGAAAAATGACATTACCTTTCTTGTTCTCTATTTTGTCTTGGTGTCATATTTTTTTCATATCCACTCTAGAAAAAAAAAATTACATGCTTATTTTTTTAATACCATTTTTCTTCCTATAAATCACAGTATTTGTGTTTTTTTGTACTGAGAATTGATCCCAGGTGCGCTTAACCACTGAGCCACATTCTCAGACTTTTTTTTCTGAGACAGGATCTCACTAAGTTGCTGAGGCAGGCTTTGAACTTATGATCTTTCTGCCTCAGCCTCCCAAGTCACTGAGATTATAGGCAAATCATATTTGGAATCAAGAATTGGATGATTTTTTTTAAGTTAATGAATTGTGAAATTTGCAATTTAGACCCTGCTTCTGAATGGTAACCAATAGTTGGTATGATTACTATGTACAAAATGCCATTGACCACAAAGTTATCTTTTAACAAACTAATAGACAAAGTTAATAAACTTAGTGATCTAAAAAATGCTTTTACTTGAAACACTTTTCTTTCTTTTGAGCCTATTAAATGTCAAGGCAAATTTACAAGGATATTCCTTTTAAAATGATTTTCTGCAACATAAAGTCTCTCCACTGAAAGAAATGGTTGATTACAAAAATAGAGGAAACATATACAATAAACCTGGATTAACTTGTAATATCAAGAAAAAACAAAGTGGGGCTGAGGTTGTGGCTCAGCGGTAGAGTGCCTGCCTAGCACGTGTGAGGCACTGGGTTCAATCCTTAGCACCACATAAAAACAAATAAAACAAAATAAAGGTATTGTGTCCATCTACGACTAAAAGAATTTAAAAAAAAAAAAGAAAAGAAAAAGTGCTCAAAACATGATGGGGACATATCAAAAGCACATAAACTGGGCGCAGTGGCACGAGCCTGGAATCCTAGCACTTTGGAAGGCTGAGAAAGGAGAATCGCGAGTTCAAAGCCAGCCTCAGCAACAGCAAGGCGCTAAACAACTCAGTGAGACCCTGTCTCTACATAAAACACAAAATAGGGCTCAGTGGTCGAGTGCCCCTGAGTTCAATCCCTGGTACACCCCCCAAAAGCACATAAGCCCAGAGGCAAAATATGAGAAAATAAGCATCACAATAAATAATGGTTATTAGTGGGTGAAAAGGATAGTTATGTTTCAGTTACCTCACCCACAAGATTCTTATTAATCACAGAGATAAAATGTAACTTTACAGTGGAGAATCCCAAGATAATCACTTTAACTAATAATTACACTGCCAAAAACGGGACAAATTGATGGCATGTGCATCCTGAACACCGAGAGGAGCTAAGTGGCATTACTGTTCAAAATATACAACTGGAATCTAATTCAAAAGACAATCTCAAACTACATGATATTCTACACAATAACTGGGTTGTACGCTTCAAAAATGCCAATGTTGTGAAACACAACCAAACAATAAAGGAACTGCTTTAGACAAAGGAGACAGAGTCATAACAGCTAAATGGAAGATATGGATCTTGGGATTTTGTCCCTTTGGAACAATTGGCAATATCTAAATAAATCTGTAGATTAGAAAACAATGCCAAGCACGGTAGTGCATGCCTATAATCCCAGTGGCTCAGGAGGCTGAAGCAGGAATATGGCACATTCAAAGCCAGCCTCAGCAACTTAGCCAGGCCTAAGCAACTCAGCACAACCCTGTCTCTAAACAGAATATAAAAAAGGGTTGGGGATGTATTTCAAAGAAAAGTTGTGCCTTATTTGTGTACAATGAATTGAAATGCATTCTGCTGTAATGTATAACTAGAACAAATGAAAGAAAAAAAAAGAAAGAAAGAAAAAAAAAACAATGCACCCAAGATTAAGTTTCTGGACTTGACTACAGTTATGCATTATGTTAGGGAATTCCCTGTTCATAAAACACACAGAGAAAAAGATAAAGAAAATGCAGTAATGGGGCTGGGGTTATGGCGCAGTGGTAGCGTGCTCGCCTAGCACGCGTGAGACACTGGGTTCGATCCTCAGCACCACATAAAAATAAAATATTCTGTCCACCTACAACTAAAAAAATAAATAAATATTTTAAAAAAGAAAAAGAAAAAAAGAAAATGCAGTAAAATGTGGAGTGCTTAAATTTTCTCTTGCAAATCTATAGGCCCAAAATTATGCTGAAAATATTTCTAAAGATTTTTAATGTTAATTAAACCTGTGGTGAAGCCAGGCGCGGTGGTGCATGCCTGTAATCCTAACACTTTGGGAGGCTGAGACAGGAGAATTGCGAGTTCAAAGCCAGCCTCAAGGCACTAAGAAACTCAGTGAGACTCTGTCTCTAAATAAAACACAAAATAGGGCTGCGGATGTGGCTCAGTGGTCGAGTACCCCTGAGTTCAATCCCCAGTACCAAAAAAAAAAAAAAAAACTGGTGAGAAATAAAGCATATATGACCAAATATTACTGACCAGTGAATCAAGATAAAGAATTACATGGGTAATCATTGTACTGTTCTTCCAACTACAAGTTCGAAGTTTTTAAAGAAATTTAGTTGCTAAAAGATTAAATATGAGTAAAGGCACAAACAGTATGATAATATATAAATTCAGTAAACATTTCAGTTAGATAACACCAGAAAAAAGAGAAACCTGGAATGCGGGACATTTTAAAACAACTGGCCTTCTTTTTTTTTTAATTTTTTTTTAGTTGTTGATGGACACAATGTCTTTATTTTATTGCTTCGTATGTGGTGCTGAGGATCGAACCCAGGGCCTCACGCATGCGAGGCAAGCGCTCTACCACTGAGCTACAATCCCAGCCCCGACTGGCCTTCTGTTTTAAAAAAATAATTGTGCTCAGCAATTCTCCCAGGCATAGACCCAAGAGAAATGAAAGCATACATCTATACCACCCCCTCAGCCATAGCAGCATTACTCATTATTGTCAAAAAGTGAAAACCATCCAAACTAATGGATAAACAAAATCCAAGATAGCTATACAACAGTAGTAAATAGTATTACTCCATCATTTAAAAAAAAATTAGTGAAATACTGATAATGCTACAATATGGATAAACCTTAAAACATCATACCAAAATTACAGGTTAAAAAAATTTTGAGCCAGGAGCTGTGTGGCACACACCTGTGATCCCAGTGGATCAGGAGGCTGAGACCAGAGGATTGTGAGTTCAAAACCAGCCTCAGCAATATAGCACAGCACTAAGCAACTCAGTGAGACCCTGTCTCTAAATAAAAATACAAAATAGGGCTGGCTTAGTGGTTGAGTGCCCCTGAGTTCAATCCCTGGCTCCTCCCCACCCCCACCCCTAAAAAAGAATTTTGAATTTTGGGGAGAGTACAGCAAAAGGTGATAAAAATGTTCTAAAATTGCAGTAGTGGCTGAACAACTCTGTGAAAATACTAAAACCACTGAACTGTAAACTTTAAATAGGTAAATTGTATGATATGTGAATTATCTTAAAAAATAAAAACCAATGTGTTCAACTGTAATCCCATTAACCCAGGAGGCTGAGGCAGGAGGATCCAAGCTGGAGGTCAGCCTCACCAACTTTTAAATACCATGTCTCAAAAAAATCAAAAGGGTTGGGGGTATAGCTGGGTCGTAGAGTCCCTAGGTTTAATCACCAGTGCTGCCAAAATCAAACAACAAAAAACCCAATGTGCCCAAGGTTTGAAGTCAACAAAAACCAAAAAAGCAATGTCCAAATCTTCGATCCTGGTTCAAAAAGCAGCTATCGGCTACAAAAAAAAAAAAAAAAAAACATTTAAAAATGGAAATAGGTACTGGATAAAATTATGGAATTAACATTTAATTTTCTTAGGTGAGAGGTATAGGAGAAAGTACTTAACCTATTTTCAGATAGTTAACCAAGAATACAAATAAGATATGCAGATAAAAAGCACATCTGGGGACTAGGGTTGTAGCTCAGTGGTAGAGTGCTTGCACGCGTGAGGCACTGGGTTCGATCCTCAGCACCACGTAAAAATAAAATAAAGGTATTATGTCCATCTACAACTAAAAATACTTAAAAAAAAGCAAATCCCACAAAATTAATCCAGATAATAAGTATAATAACTAATGTTTACCAGTAAATACTAACGTCAGTTTTGATCAAGGTGAAAACTATTTAAAAGCATATTCATAATCATCACTAACATACTAACTTTATTCATTATATAATTGCTAGATTATAATGGGAGAGTATCTGCTTTAACATTATTCATTCTTACCACAACCAATATTCAAAGACTGGTGAAAATAAACAAATACTCACACTGTCCTTTTTATCTATTCTTTGATTAACCTTCCTTAATTCACCAGATGGGGTCAGAGATGGTTTAAAATAAACAGTCCGATTTGCTGCAATGGAAACTGGCTTTGGGGTCATAAGTCTCTGAACAGGGGGATACTGAGCATTCACCTTATAAAAGAAATCAAAGACAGATATTTTCATATGCATCAATGACTCATATCTAAAAATTACTTGACAATATCTAAAGTGACCTAGATATTGTATATACTTTTAAAGAAACTCAGCAGATACAAATAAATACTAGCATGAAAAACTGTTAAAAGTGAACCTAAGTGATACTTATACACACACAAATTCTAAATAGTTTCATCATAGGATGATTGAATATATTTTATTCCAGATCCATGATTTTTTTCACACATATGCACACACATAAAAATGGAACAATTTATTTAAAACAGCTCAGCTTTTAAAGAGTGAATTTTATTTATTTATTTATTTTTTAAAATTTTTTGTTGTTGTTGATTGACCTTTATTTATTCATTTATTTATATGCGGTGCTGAGGATCGAACCCAGTGCCTCCCACAGTGCTCTACCTCTGAGCCACAATCCCAGCTAAAGGGTGAATTTTAAATATGACTTAATTGGTTTTTCTCATATTTTCCCCCAAATTACTGTCTATATTTTCTTCATCTGCAAATAAGATATTGTATGAGGGCTAGGGGCAGAGCCTGGTAGTAAAGTCTTAACCTAAGCATATGCAAGACCCTGTGTTTGATCCCTAGCACTTCAAAAAATAATGCATATGTACATTTTTTAGCTAGCCATGAAAATAATTCCTAAATATATGACTGGTTCCTCCACTGCTATTTAAAAAACAAACTAAATCAAAACCTTACAACCTAAGTCAGATACAACACTGTTAAAACTTCCAGATGCTTAAAGGAACTGGTTTTATTGTCTAAGTACACAAGTGTTTCATTAACAGTCCTTTGCTTCTCTAAAACACAGTAAAAATCTTGTTGGTGTAAGATCACTATAAAGCCAAGAGTTCTGACTCTGGTTGGAGATTGTAATACTATGAATAGAGTCCTTTCACTCAGCAGCAGCTGTGAACAACCTTGGTTTTCTGGGCAAAGTTTCTGTACAGCTACTAGCTCTTCCCTAAATCCTTTTCATAAGTCTAACCCCATAACTCAGTAAGACAATTCATTTTGTAGACTCTTCTGGCTTATCTGTGAAACATGAACATGTTGTGTCCCAGCTTTTTACTTCCTAACATCCATTAATAACCTTTTATTTATTTAAACAATACTCAATCATTAATAACAAGACACAGTAAGACTTATTTGACAATAACATTATGGGATAAGCTTAAAGCTCTAATTTTTTAAACAAATGGGAGTCTAAGAGAAGTTAACAGTTTAAATACCATGATAACAGCTAATACTAGATTTCCTCTTGCCCAACTACAAACATCTAGGTAATTGTAAAAAATGAGGAGCAACAAATTTTCCAAGAAATATTCAATTTTAGCTTTCTTTTCTACCTCAATTTCAAAATTATAATTTACCAACATCTCATATAGTTCCCAAAATGAATTCAGACAGGATAATTTCAATAATTGCTTTTGAGAAACTGTGTGTAATAAATGTTTTCTTCAATAGTACAGATTCAGGAATCTGCATTTCTGGAAGGATATTTAACCAGTCATAACTAAACTAACCCAAAGTCTCAAATTATTAAACATTTTATTTTTCACACAGTAATCTAAAAAGCTAACTTGACCACAAAAACACACTGGAAGGGTATCAAGAAATCTATATTACATTTTTTATAGCTCTGGTATCCTGAAATAGTTATTTTGGCTGGCTAACAAAATACGTACCAAACTAGAACTCTCTTTATACACAGCAGATCTGACATAATGTTAGATTAATGAGGAAAATCTCCAAAGATTCAATGTTCAATGAAAGGTTTTAGTTTTCTGACCTTCTAATTACTAAATATTATAAGCTTTGTTCATTCCTACTTTCATTTACCAAAGGTAAGAACAAGTCATAAAGACTGTAAAGAATCTAAAGATGGAAATGGCAGATCACCAAAAAATATTGCATGAGCATCTGCTAGATATGCAGCATCATCCTGGGGATATCAGAAGTAGCTACAATGTCCAAGTTAAACAAAAAAAATCTCATTTTTCAAACATGTTCCCTCACAACTATCAACTAAATCTAATTTGTGTACCTGTTGACTTTAAATGCTACAAAATTGCTGACACATTAAATAATTACTGTACCTTTTCTCTTTTGGCCTGAAAATCTGTGATATCTATCCCACTCCTATCAAGAGGCTGAAAAAATAAAACAATATTAGAATATATAGGCAAGTGTGAAAAATATGACTCTCAGAATACAACAGCTTTAAAAGTCAACTTACAGAGTTTAGAGGAGAAGAAACAACTGATGGAATTCTTTTCGCATCCTGTTAATGTTAATAATAACAATTTATTTTTTGTGAAATAATAAAATTAAGATTTTTTTTCACTAAACTAAAATTTTGTTTAATAGTGATATTTAAAATTTACCGCTAGAGGACTTGACATCTTCTCTAAAGACTGCAATATTCGCCGAGCTGTTGAACTGGTTACACCATAAGACTGTGCATTAAGTTGCTTAGCTTTCATCTGTCTTCTGACTGGTGCCTGTAAAATAAACTCTATATTATTTGTTGCATCATAAAATCTAAGGCACGTGCTTCATGCAATGAATATATCTACAAAATAAAATGATATCCAAGGTAAAACATGATAAATATTAACAGCAACTTATCTCTGGGAGGTGTCATTAAGAGTTCAGTTGTTTTTCTTCTCCATACCTTAACTGAAAACTCAATTCCCTGCCTGAGACAGCATTTTTATAATCAGACGTGATAAGGTAGTATGCACCACTCTCAAGAATGATGTGTAGTTCTTGTGTATCCACATGTGTATCCATGGTGGACATGGGATAACTGATAAAAAGTTCTAGCAATACCTTGACCCACTTACCCTTGATATTTAAATCAAAGAATATTAAATTAATGAGAAGTGAATTAAGATAGCTGTTATTCTGAGTATTTATTAACATTTAATTAAAGTAAATTCCAAGAGAGATAGACAAAATATTATAGATTCTACTGCAATGGAAATTTAACACTTTGATACTAATAACTTGTTTCTCAAAAGTCAATATGACAAAAGGAACATGTTTAAACATCCATGCTGTTTCTTAATAAATGACTTTTACTTTCTTAATAAAATTGAGGTCAAAAAAAACTTTAAAGACTAGGCAAGTATCCTTAATACAAAAGAAATATTTATAAATTCCAATAAAAGTACATCCTTCTCTCAAGAATGCACTATAACATTCTAATAACCATGTGATACCACAAAACCAAGTAACTTGGCAATGATTAATATATGGAAAAATTAATATCACAAGTAGGATAAATATAACCTAGTTGTTACAAACTTATGATATCTAAAAAATTCAACCAGTTACTACTTCAAGTATTTTTTCTTATATATCAAATATATTCATTCTATTTTCAAAGTAGCTGCAATATTCTGCATTAGCATTATTAAAAATCTGGTGTCCATTACGGATTGCTGTTGAGAAACTAGGCTTTAGCAAACATGAGAAAACACTAAACTATCCACCAGGATACCACTTAAGTTTACTGGCTTCTCAGGGTCTCAGTTCACCAACAATCTAATAACAGAGAACTGAATCGGAATGTTCAATAATATCTTCTAGCTCTATCACTCTAGGAATGAAATAACTAACAAACTGCATTCCAAATGTCAATTATAAGGCTGGGGGTGTGGCTCAGTGGCAGAACACTTGCCTGATTAGCTTAAGGTCCTAGGTTTGAACCCTAGCCCAACAAAAACAAAAACATCTAATGTCAACTGTAAATATTTGGAAGCCTGTATTGAGAAAGATTCTAAAAACATATTAGCACTCAGCATTAAAAAGTACAGAACTCGGGCTAGGATTGTGGCTCAGTGGTAGAGCACTTGCCTTGCATGCGTGAGGCACTGAGTTCGATCATCAGCACCATATAAAAAGTAAATACATAAACATATTGTGTCCATCTACAACTAAAAAAATATTTTTTAAAAAAGTACAGAATTCAATATTAGCAATAAAGGAGGACAGGAACACAAGACTAGTCTATGAATCATAGACTTACATCATCTTCTTACACTGAACTATCTTAACTATAAAAGGTTTTTAAAATGATACAATCCAGCTAAGCTTTAGAAAAAGCTTCCTATGTAACTGACATCCGGATAATGCTTTTCTCGTATAACAAAATGTCCCTCATTAAAACACTCAGAAATAAGGCTGATAGCTGAGCAAGGTGTTGCATGTCTGTTGTCTCAATAACTTGGGAGGCTGAGGCAGGATGATCGCAAGTTCGAGCCCAACCTAAGCAACTTAGCAATTCCTTGTCTCAAAATAAAAACTAAAAGGGCTGCAGATGTAGCTCAGTGGAAAAGTACCTCGGGGTTCAATCCCCAGTATCACAGAAAAAGGAAGGAAAAAGTCTCATAATTACTACTATTAATTAGACAAGAGAGAATCTTCTTACACAAGAAAGCAATTGACTACCTTTAATGACAAAACTAAAATCTTCAAATATACCAATTTCAAGTGTTTATTGATTCATATTTGCCGTGGATTGTCATTTTAGAAAGATTTGATCCAAAAATCTTAATGTTTATATTCCCTTCTATCTTTAAAAAGGTCAAAATCTGTAACAAAATAAAAATACCATAGCAACTCAAACCAGAATTTGTACCGTCCTCAAGGAAACAGTAGGACAGGGCTGCGGCTATAGCTCAGTGGTAGAATGCTTGCCTAGCATGTGTGAGGCGCTGGGTTCAAACCTCAGCACCACGTATAAATAATAAAGATCCATTAACAACTAAAAAAAAAGTTAAAAGGAGGATGGAGGAGCTGGGGCTATGGCTCAACAGTAAAGCACTTGCCTAACGTGTGAAGCACTGGGTTCAAAGCTTCAGCACAACATAAAGACAAATAAAAATAAATAAAATAAAGGTACTGTGTTCATCTACAACTAAAAAATACTTTAAAAAAGAAAGAAAACAGTAGGACAAAAAACAATGCAATTTACCTTAAACTGGTATTTCTTAAAAAGTTACTGATTTCTAATTATTGACCACTAACATATACATACATAAATACAAACTTCTCTATTTTGATCTTGTATCCTATGACTCTGACAAGCTTTATTAGTTCTGATAGCATTTTTTGTAGTACTTTGGTAACTGAGATAAATAAATACCTAGTTCTTGAACAGAAATTATTTTATTTTTTCCTTTTCAATCTGTACACCTTGTTCTGCACTGGGTAAGGTCTGCAATATGCTGTTCCAATAGTAACAGTTGATAAGAGACACCCCTTCTCTTTTCCCCATTTCTGAGCAGTATTCAATCTTTCACATTAAGTATACTATCTGATGATTTTCTGTAAATATGCTTTATCGGGATTAATCAATTATCTATTGCTAGGTTTAGGTTTGCTGAAAATTTTTATCATGAGTGGATGGATTTTGTGAAATGTTTTATGCATCATATGTTCATAAGGTTTTTATTCTTTAATCTGCTTACATTGTAAGTTACATGAATTTTCAAATGTTGATCCAATGTTGCATTCCCAGGACAAACCTCATCTGATCAAGACACAGTTTTCTTTTTATAAATGTTGAATTCAATTTACAAATATTTTGTTGGAAAAGCATGTATCGGTAATTAATGAGAAATGCTGGTCCATGGTTTTCTTGTAATGTCTTTGTCTGATTTTGGATCAAAGTAATGTCAGCCTCTTAAAAACGTGTTGGGGAGCCAGGCATGGTGGTACACCCCTGTAATCCTAGCAACTTAGGAGGCTGAGACAGGAGGGTCATAAGTTTAAGGCCATAATGAGCAACTTAGTGAGACACTATCTCAAAAAGAAACAAACAAACAAAAAATAGGGCTGGGGATGTAGCTCAGTGGTAAAATGCCCCTGGGTTAAATCCCCAGTACCCCCCACAAAAACGTTAGATGATGTTCTCTTCTATTACATGGAAGAGTTTGTATAAAATTGGTATTCTTTCTTTCTTAAATATTTGTTAGAATTCATCAAGGAAGTTATCTGAGCCTGAAGGTTTCTTTGCTGGAAAGACTTCAACTATGAATTCAACTTTCTGAACAGATAAGACTATTGAGACTATTTACTTATGCTATGTCAAATAAAATGAAATACTTAGGTATAAATCTAACAAACCATTTATGTATGATGTGTCAAAATGCATTGGACGGTCATGTATAACTGATTAGAATAAAAAAATCTAACAGAATGTGTTCAAGGTCTCCATTCTGTATACTAAACACTCATGAAAGAAATCTTAAAAACACCTAAATAAAGAGAGAGATATACCGTATTCATGGATTGGAAGACTCAATTTTGTTAAGATGTCCATTCTTCTCAAATTGATCTTTAGACTCAATGCAATCCCAATCAAAATCCCAGCAGCCTTTGTAGGAACCAACAAGCTGAATCTAAAATTTTATGGAAAAGCAAAGAACCCAGGAAAGCCAAAACAAGCTTGTAAAAGAACAGAACAGTTGGAGAGCTCATATTACCTGATTTTAAGACTTACTATAAAAGAGCTATCAAGACAAGGCAATACTGGCAAGGATAAATGCAGATCAATGGAAAATAATAGAATGTCCAGAAATAGAGCCAATATATAGTAAACGGGTTTTCAACAAAGGTGCAAAAGTAATTCAATGGAGAAAAGACAGTCTTTTCAACATATGGTACTACAACAACGGTCCATCCATATGTAAAACAAATAAGCATTGACCAATACCTAATACCACATACAAAAATTAACTCAAAATGAATCACAGGTTTAAATTAAAACCTAAAACTATGAAGCTTGGGGGGTGGGGGCGCAAGAAATCTATGGCACAGGGTTAAACAAAAATGTCTTACATGTAATAGTGAAAACATAAAAGAAAAATAAAACAACATACTAGATGTCATCAAAAGTAAAAACTCACGGGGCACGGTGGTACACACCTGTAATCCTAGCACTTTGGGAGGCTGAGACAGGAGAATCTTGAGTTCAAAGCCAGCCTCACCAACAGTGAGATGCTAAGTGAGAACCTGTCTCCAAATAAAACACAAAATAGGGCTGGGGATGTGGCTCATTAGTTGAGTGGCCCTGAGTTCAATCCCCAGTACTAAAAAAAAAAAAAGTAAAAATTTCTCATCTCTTCAAAAGAGACTCTTAAGACATGTCACAGAATGTAATATCTGCAATACACATTTGATAGAGGATTTGAAAAAATGAACTCTCGGGCTGGGGTTATGGCGCAGTGGTAGCGTGCTCGCCTAGCACGCGGGAGGCACTGGGTTCGCTCCTCAGCACCACATAAAAATAAAATAAAGATATTCTGTCCACCTATAACTAAAAAATAATAAATATTTTTAAAAAAAGAACTCTCAAAATTCTTTAATAAAAAAGCCCAATTTAATAATGGTCAAAAGATTTGAAGATACTTCACCAAAAGACACACTAATTGCAAATAAACATATGAAAAGATGTTCAACATCATGTAAAATTAATGTTGTCTTTTCTAAGTTAAACCTGTAGTCTGAGTTTCCTAACATTTAACAAAAATGTTTATGCTATAATCTAAAATCTAAGTTTTTAGTGTGTAGTTATGTAGAGCTATTTTTAAGTTACTAAACCATGTGGCTAAAATGCAGCCATTTCGAGTCCCCCAACATATCTCCCTTTGTCCTCAGTCTTCCAATCATAATGCCTGTAGTGTACTAGGTGATCCAATCCTAACTCAAGTCATTCCCTTTACTCTCCCCAATTTTAAATTAGTCAATCACATATATTGTAATCCCGAACTCCTATCTGAGCAATGGAATAAAAACCTGGGCAGACTTCCCACCCTATGTGCTTGCTTGCCAGATTTTTTCCTGGTAATCTGCCTTGCTGAGTAACTTTTTAGCACGTCTGATTTATTGTATCACCCCAATATTTCTAATAATCAATAGCCAGTAGGGAAGTGCAAATCAAAACCACATGTTGAAATTAAAATTACCACTGTGTGCCTACCTGAATACCTAAAACAAAAAGCTGACACCACCAAGTGCTAGGAAGGATGCAGAGCAACCAGAACTCCTACGCCACTGGTGAGAATGCAAACTGGTACCAATCACTCTGAAACAGTCCGGCAGTTTATTATATACTCACCATGTAACCAGTAATTCAACTCCCAGGTATTCACCCAAGAGATGAAAATTAATGTTCACACAAAATGTTCAGAGCAGCTTTATCCAAAACGGGCAAAAACTAGAAACAATCCAGTGTCCTTTTATTGGTGAAAAACTACAATTACACTACTCAACAATAAAAGGAAATTTTGATATATGCAAAAAAAGACTGATCTCAAAACACATTATGCTAAATGGAGTTAAGTCAGATTCAAAAGGCTACATATACTATGGCTAAATTTATATGACATTCTGGAAAATGGCAAACTATAGGGAAAGAAAAACAGTGGTTGCCAGAGGATGGTAGTGGAAGGACAGAATGACTATGGACATGTACAAGGTAATGTTTTGGGGTGATGGAAATCTTTGTTCTACACTCTGCAGAAATGGTTACACCACTGCATGTGTTTTATTATAATTCAAATACAAGAATAAGAGTAATTTTTACTATGTGTAATTATTCCTCATTTACAGAATAAAATAATCAGAATTCCTAAGACACGCACACAAATCTAATACACAAAATGTCCACTTAGACCTGAAATAATATTCACATATCCTAAAAAGGGTAGTGGTGAGGGTAGGGTCATCTCCACAGTTCTATAATTTTACCAAAGAATAAATAGAAGTCTATTTTTTGATTTTGGAGTGTCAATAGTGAATGGCTAATTAAAAGCAAAAAGAATAGAAAAATCCTCAGCCATTTCCAATTCAAACCAACCTGATAAGGTGTATTTCGTAGCTTAGACTGCCTTGCAGCAGCAGCTGCCCCACCATATGTTGTTTTTCCAGGATAAAAAGGAGAATCTCCAAGCTGACTTGTTTTAAGATTTGAAGAATTCCCAAGTGACTGCACAGAAACACAATGACAAATTTTAAGCAAAAATACTCAAAATAAATGTGATTAAATCCAATCCGGTTATTACTCACAGAGGAAAGTGTTCCAAAGGCAGATAAGTTGAATGCTGGTTTTTTTGAGCTGGTGGCAGTATGTTGAGTGAGTGAGTGAGAACGTTCAGCCTCTGGGGACCACAGAGGTGGCAATGAAGTGTTCTTTGAAACAGCTATATCTGAAACAAAAGGATTTAATTTATAGTAACAGCACCAATTACAAAACCAAACGTTGAAATTACCATTGTGTGCCTATCTGAATACCTAAAACAAAAGCTGACACCATCAAGTGCTAGGAAGGATGCAGAGCAACCAGAACTCTTACACTCTGGATTTTCATAAAGAGAAGTAAAAATTAAAAACTAAGTCAAATAGCCAATGATTGGTCTAAAACATAGACCAATAGTTCAGAACAGAAGACACCGAAAGAAACCCACACAGACACAGTCATCTGATCCTTGATAAAGGTGCCAGAAACATATGCTAGAGAAAAGACAGCCTTTTTAACAAATGGTGCTGGGAAAACTGGTTATCCAAATGCAGAAGAATGAAAGTAGACCCTTATCTCACAACCTACATAAAAACCAACTCAAAATGGATCCAAGACCTCGGAATTAGACCAGAAAATATGCAACTCCTAGAATGAAATGTAGGGTCAATACTCTAGCTTTCGGGCACAGGCAACGATCTTTTCAATAGGACTCCAAAAGCTCAGAAAATAATGCCAAGAGTTAATAAATAGAACAGCAACAAATTTTAAAGCTTCTGTACAACAAAGGAAATAATTAAGAATGTGAAAAGAAAACCCACAGAATGGGAGAAAATCTTTGCTAGCTACTCTTCTTACAGAAGGTTAGTATCTAGAATACATAAAGAGCTCAAAAAATTAGACATCAAAACATCAACCAACCTGGTTAATATATGCAAATGAATTAGACACATCTCAAAAGAAGAAATACAAATGGCCAACAAATATATGAAAAAATGTTCAACATCATTAGCAAATAAGAAATGCAAATTAAAACTACACTGAGATTTCATCTCACACCAGTAAGAATGGCAGTCATCAAGAATATAAATAAGGGCTGAGGCTGGAAGCTCAGTGGCAGAGCACTTGCCTAACATGTGTGAGGCATTGGGTTTGATCCTTAGCACCACATAAAACAAATAAAATAGTCATTCTGTCCATCTACATCTACAACTGCAAAAAAAAAATTTTTTAAAGAATATAAATATAATAAATGCTGGAGAGTATGGAGAAAAAAGAACACTTTTATGGTCTTAGTGGGACTATAAATTAGTACAACCATTATGGAAATCAGTATGAAAGTGCCTCAAAAGACTAGGCATGGAACCACCATATGACTCAGCTTTATCACTTCTCAGTATTTACCCTGAATAATTAAAGTAAACGTTATTACATAGTGATATATGCATACCCATGCTTATAGCAGCATAATTCACAATAGCCAACTATGGAGCTAACCTAGGTGTCCACCAACAGATGAACGGATAAATAAAATGTGGTATATATACATGAAGAAGTTTTATTCAGTCATGAAGAAAAATGAAATCATGTCATTTGCAGGAAAATGGATGGAACCAGAGATTGTCACTTTAGGTAAGATAAGTCAAACACACAAGGTCAAGTATCATATGTTTTCTCTCATGAGCAGAAGCCAGAGAGGCAAAAGGCAATCAAAGGTGAGGGTGGGGCTGGGGTTGTGGCTCAGTGGTAGAGCGCTTGCCTCGCACATGTGAGGCACTGGGTTCGATCCTCAGCACCATATAAAAACAAATAAAAAAACAAAATAAAGGTACTGTGTCCATCTACACAACTAAAAAAGAAGGTGAGGGTGGATATCCTAAAACTCAAAGATCGGCAGAGGTAAGGGACCATGAGGTAGGAGGTAGAAAGGAAGGGAGGGGGAGTGTTCACGAGTGATACTGATCAAATTATATTGTTATATTTTGTGCATATATGAATGTGTAACGACAAATCCCACATTATGTACAACTATAATGCACCAATAAAAAAAGTGGGGGAAAAATTCATCCCATGAAATATAATTTTACTACCAAAATTACTTACTGTCAGATGAAAACAATACCTTTATCAGAGGCTCTTGAAGAAAAACCACTGGTAGTTGAGATGTTGTCATCATCATGCTGAGAGGTAGAGTCTTTTATTTCTTTTACAAGGGAAAATCCAGAACTGCCAATTGGGAATGCCGAGGATGTAGATGGCTGGCAGTGCAATGCTGGAGAATCCAACACGGAGAAGTTCAGGTGACTCCGGTGAAGAGAAGGCCTTGTTAATACATCTGGATAATTGGAAGCAGTACTAGTTGTTGAAGGTTCTTTAAAAAAGAGCAATAAATACTATAAATATGCAACTTAGAAAAAATTAATACACTATGATGATAAAATGATCTTTTAAACACTATATTAGTAGTTTCAATTGTAAGTCACTGAAGATTCCCATGATAAGTCAAATTTTTAAAGATATTTTTTAGTTGTAGATGGACACAATACCTTCATTTATTTATTTTTATGTGGTATTGAGGATAGAACCCAGTGCTTCACACGTGTGCGGTGAGCACTGTACCACTGAACCACAACCCCAGCCCATGATAAGCCGAATTTAAAACACTCCTTAACCAAACAAGGTTTCAATCAACAGAACTTGAAGTTGCCAAACTTAGCGTCAAAATATAGTTTAGTGACCACATACAACTTAAAGTGCATGTCCCAGATTCTCTTTGAACAGGTACTTTAAGATCTGTTCATAAAATTGTAAAATAAGCATTAAATCTGTCCCTCCAGAAATAGCCGCTATTAACTTTGTGTATATCTGATATTTTCTATGAATATAAATACATTGTTCCCTAACATAATCAGGTTATCATCCTGTTCTCTACCGTTCTTTTACCAATAATTTTTTGTACGTTGAGCATTCCATTTAAAAACCACACCGTATTCTATCATACCCTCAAACTGCCTATAATTATTCAATTGTTTTCCCAATACTCTATTAAACATAAATGCACTTATATCTGCACATTTTAAGAGTATTCTTTTGCATAAACTCATGGTCCTCTAACTACATATGACATTTGTGAGAAATGTTATTAAACAAATGTCTGAGCCTGTCACAAATTACATGATTCAGTAAGTCTGAAGCTGAGCCCCAAAATTAGCCCAAGCAGGGGCTGGGGTTGTTGCTCAGTGGTCAAGCGCTTACCTAGCATGCACGAGGCACTGGGTTCGATTCTCAGCACCGCATATAAATAAATAAAATAAAGGTCCATCAACAACTAAAAAAAAAATGTTTTTTTAAATTAGCCCACACAGTGCTAGGTATCCTCAGAATCAAATGCTCTGCCAAATTGGAACCAACTGCATACTCATTTTTTTATGAGATATTAAACTGTGATTCAAAGGATTTCATAAGCTGTACTCCCACAAATAGCAAATGACAATATACATTTCCTGATGTATCTCCAATACCAGGTATTAACCTTTTCTGATTTCTGTAAAATGGCACTTACTTTATTTGTACTTATTCAAGTAAGAGAGCTTTTGAGCATCCTTCCCTATATTCACTGGCCACTTATATTTCTTCTGCTAACTGTTTATTGCCATAGTCTCCCTTACTATTAAGATTAATAATAAAAAGGATTAATAAGATGTAAGAAGTGTATTTTTGCCCATGAGATCATGTGATATGACAGTTGAAATATCACAATCATTTTTTCCCCAGTTGGTTGAACTCATTTACAACTTTTACCCATTTTCTCTGGAACTGTTGCTTATTTAATCTTGAATCAGTTACAATGCAAGAGTGAAGGAGTACTTAAGCTTCATTCTTTCCAAAGAAATAAGCCTGTTTTTAATATCCTAAGATAGAATCTTAAATAAGCCAAGCTTTCCTCACTGACCGTCACTGTTAAACATACTGAATTAAGAGGCTTACTCCTCCTTCCTCTAATTTCACACCTGTATATTTCTGTACTAGTGCCATGATGTTTTAAACACTTTGCTTTAGAATATACTGAATGCCTGTTAAATTTACTCTACTCCACCCACCTTCACCTTATTCTTTTTCAGAATTTCTCTGTTCGGGCAGAGATTGTGGCTCAGTGGCAGAGCGCTTGCCTTGCACGTGTGAGGCACTGGGTTCGATCCTCAGCACCATATAAAAATAAGCAGGCAAAATAAAGACACTGTCCATGTATAACTAAAAAATATTTTTAAAAAATAAAAGAATTTCTCTGTTCATCTTCTTGTATATCTCCAAGAACTTTAAAATCATTTGTCAAGTTCCCAAAAAAGATTATCCTATTAGAATGGAATAACTAAAATCAAAGTAGTTCTTCTAATGTAAATATGTATCAAATTGGTGAAAAGTACAAGGCAACTGTTTTTCAAACATAAAAGAAGAGTTCAAGAAAGAATAAGCCTGAAGAACACTGTCAAATCTGGAACAGAGACCTGGATGGAATCCACGCAAAACAGCTACAGAAATCAGAACTACGGGCACTGGACTCACAGAGGAGTCCCCAGACGTTCACATGGAAATGTCCAGTGGGTGGATGGGTTATACATACACAAAGAACATCACCAAAGACTTACCAAATAGCAGCTGTGATGAAGCTGAAAACAAATAACAACAGTGCTAAGCAAAAAAAAAGCTGTGCCAGAATTTCAAAAACTAGAAATCCCATAAACTTCCCTGGCATTTAGTTGAGGTACTAAAACACTTCCCTGTAGGAAGAAAAACTATGTCCTAGTGTTAGACCTACACTACACCCATTCTGAAAAGCCACAGGGGAACAAAGCGTTAAGTCTAACCACATTAGGGAGCTTAGACTTAAACCTAATACCCAAAAATGATAAAAGGAAAAACCTCATGATATTGGGATCTGACAATGATTCTTAGATACCATACCTAAGGCTTAGGCAACAAAACCAAAAACAAAGGGTACTTGTTACATTTAAATGTAAAGCAAGCCGGGTGCGGTGGCCCAAGCCTGTAATCCCAGCACTTAGGGAGGCTGAGACTGGAGAAACCCGAGTTCAAAGCCAGCCTCAGCAGTGGCAAGGCACTAAGCAATTCAGTGAGACCTCGTCTCTACATAAAACACAAAATAGGGCTGGAGATGTGGCTCAGTGGTCGAGTGCCCCTGAGTTCAATCCCTGGTATCAAAAAAAAAAAAAAAAAAAAAATTCAAGCAAGATGTGTTGCACATGCTTGTAATCCCAGCAACTCGGGAGAGGCTGAGGCAGGAAGAATTCAAATTCAAAGGCAGCCTCAGCAACTTAGCAAGGCCTTCACCAACACAGTGAGACCTTGTCTAAAAATAATAAATAAAAAGGACTAGGGATATGGCTCAGTAGTAAAGCACCTCTGGGTTCAACCTCCCACACCAAATTAATTAATTAATTGAACTTCTGTGCAAAAGACACAGTGAAAAGACGTACACAAAACATCTGCAAGCCGGGCGCAGTGGCTCAAGCCTGTAATCCCAGCACTTAGGGAGGCTGAGACAGGAGAATTGTGAGTTCAAAGCCAGTCTCAGCAACAGCGAGGCGCTGAACAGACAGTGAGACCCTATCTCTACATAAAACATAAAATAGGGCTGGGGATGTGGCTCAGTGGTCGAGTACCCTTGAGTTCAATCCCCAGTACCAAAAAAAAAAAAAAAAAAAAATCTGCAAAGCATAACCAATAAAGGATTAATATCCAAAAGATATGAATAACTCCTAAAACTCAAAAATCAAATTACCAAACTAAAAAATGCAAAGAAACTGAATAGGCATTCTTTCTCCAAAGATGATACATTCAAGTAGCCAAGAAGCATAAGCCAGTCTTTGCTACTTACAGAGCTTTCTTATCTTCCACACCTGACCAGATGAAGGATATAGTCTGGGATAATAAGACTAAATAAGGCCATGTCATCTACAGATTCACATCAGCCATAATGCTCAGTTTTCTAAGAGTACAACTATAATCACCAAGGTATCACTTAGGCATAACAGCCCAAAACTTTAATTCATTGCTAGTTAATATACTAGGTACGTCACTGTGGGACTCCTCATGTCCTGCATCAATGAAAATTTTATAGGTACATTATTTGGGGGCTTTCTCATGATTCTATTCTACTAATATAGCAGAAGCAATCTATGCACCCAAGGCTCACCATCATTAAAAAAAAAATCAATGCAGGAACAGAAAGCTGCAGACAACACACTGAAACGGGCCACAAACTGTTCCACTGCACTGTGCTACCTGAAGAACGGAAATACTCTTCAGCCCCACTGCTACTATAATACAAGTTATTTTTGTAAAAATTAATTTTTAGAAAACATTAAGAAGTGTCATTTGTTATTTTTAGCCTTCTGCAATTTGACACTACTTCGACAGTAGGTACATCTCTAAATTTTGAGAATGACTTCAAGTGTAATGTTTTGCAATCTTAATATAAACTGATTTTTTTTGTTCTATCTAGTAATATCCATACTCATCTTATGGGAAGGTTACTAGTTGTACTTGAAACCTCACACTATATGATCGCAGGCATTAAAGAAACACTTTAAGAAAGGTCAAGGCAAACTATAAGACCTGTCTAGAACTGGAGTTTGGGGAGCATGAGTCAGGTCTAAGAAAGGAAAATGCTATTAAGTTTTTAAAAGATATCAAAAAGCTGCCCACAGTTTGCCTCTAAATAATAGAAGGTGTAGCTCAGTGGTAGAGTGCTTTCCTATCATAAGGCTCTGCATTCAAGCCCTAGCACCATAAAACAAAAAAAAAAAAAAAAAAAAAGGTAAATCACAGGGGAGTAGAGTGGAAAGGTGGGCTAAAATGAGTGAACAGAGAAAACAAAACCAGCCATAAACTGATTGTTGTTGAAGCGGGGTGATGGGGAAATGGAGCCTCATTTTACTATCCTCTTTACTTCTATAGTTCAAATTTTCCATAGAAGTTACAAAGGCACATAAAACATATATGTAGTAGAAAAGCTCTCTTATAAATTTAATAAGGTACTGAATACAATCTGAGTTTGAATTAATGTTAGCAAACAAAACACAAAAAATAACTTCAAAGGTGTAGGATTAGACACTATCCATGAATCCCACACATAAATCCCTCAAGTTAATTCAACCTTTTAAGTATTCTCATGAGGATGGAGAGAACAAATTCTGTCACTGTGACTACGCTAGTGCACACTAGAAATCTAGAAAAGCAAGGTCCCATTTGATTGGCGGGGCATGGGATGGAAGCAGTCAACCTAGAGATCTACCAAATAAAAAGCCTCCTTGAAGAGCATTCTGCTGTCATGTATGACTGATTAGAATAAAAAAACAAAACAAAAGCCTCCAGATGGTTGTTATAATATATTTAAAAGAAATCTTGAAAACTACAGATATTAAAATTAAGTTGGGGGCTAGGACTATGGCTCAGTGGTAGAGCGCTTGCCTCGCATGTGTGAGGCACTGGGTTTGATCCTCAGCACCACATAATAATAAAAACAAAATAAAGATATTGTGTCCATCTACAACTGAAAAAAATATTGAAAAAAAAATGAGGTTGGTTACTCTCCGAAAGGATCCACTTTTGCCCTTAAGGGTATTCCCCTCCTTCTTTCTCTTCTAATAAGCTTTGCTATACTTAAAAAAAAATAGTTATCCTAATAATAATTAGCAAATATTCAAATACTACACCAAACTCAATGTTACTAAGAAAACTTAAATTTGCCATTTCTCCAAAGCCCATTTCACTATCACTTATTTTTTTACAAGTAAATCAGGCAGGAAAATAATAAATAATAAAGTACACCAAATCTAACAGGCAAAACATCCATGTCAATTATTTATTCAAGACAAGATTTAAGAATTAGAGAAAAATAGCCAGGCACAGCAGCACAAGCCTGTAATCCCAGCACTTAGGGAGACTGAGACAGGAGCATTGCAAGTTCAAAGCCAGCTTCAACAACAGCAAGGCGCTAAGCAACTCAGTGAGACCCTGTCTCTACATAAAACACAAAATAGGGCTGGGATGTGGCTCAGTGGTAGAGTGCCCCTGAGTTCTTTCTCCAGTACCAAAAAGAAAAAAATTATAACTATATTTGCCAAAACATGTACTAAAAAAATACATATTACAGAGAGATAAACTGGACCTCCCAAAAGTAAAACTTTTGTGCACAGAATGTTAGAAAATATTTGCAAATCATGTACTGATAAGTGACTTATATCCAGATCTCTCATAATTCAACAATTAAAAAATGAAGAGGTCTGAGTCATCACTTCACCATCTACAAATAGCCAATAAACACTTTTAAAAGATGCTCAGCACTGTGGGTCACCAAGGAAATGCAAATCAAAACCAAAAAAAGTATTAGAGGTGTAGTTCAGTGGTAAAGTGGTTGCCTAGTGGGTGGCATGCATGAGGCCCTGGGTTCAATTCCAGATACTGAGGGGGGAGGGGGATTGGGAGGACAACACCAGACCCAAACCTCAATGAGATACTATTACACTTACTAAGATAACTAAAATCAAAATAAATTCAAAGTAAGTTTTGTGATGATACATAAAGAAAACGAAACTTTCATATACTGCAGGTAGTTAAGATTATACAGCCACTTCAGAAAACCTTTTAGCAGTTCATCAAAATGTTTAACAGTTATTATATGTCCCAGCAATTTTACTCCACAAAAATTTGTATACAAATATTCACATCAGTATTCATATAATCCAAAAAGTGAAAACAACTCAAATGCCCATTAGCTAATAAATGAATAAAGGGTAAGTTTATCCACACAATGGGATATTGTTCAACAATAAAAACAAATGACATCCTGACACATGCTGAAAACACTGCGGTAAGTGAAAGAAAATCGGAGACAAAGAACACATATTTTATGATTCCATTCATATGAAATGCCTAGGATAAGCATCTACAGGGACAGAAAACAGATCAATAGTTGTCAGCAGCTGAGGGAGAAGGGAATTAAAGAGTGGCTGGTAAGAGGTATGTGATTTCCATGGAGTGACAACGAAGGTTCTAGCATCATGGCAGTGGTAGGTGCAACCACAGTGAATATGCTCGGAAACACTAAACTGCGTTTCAAATAGATGAGTTTTATAGCTTCATGTAATTCAACGAAGCTATAATGAGATGAGATGTATCTCAATAAAGCTATAAAACATACATATCAAGTGAAATGACAATAATATCTCCAAATATAGTTTATTCCTGGGATATGCTAAATGTATTCAATACTGTAAACCATGACAAAATGCTGCAAAATAGATCCAAACAAGTCTAAGCCTTTAAAATGCAGAGTTACTCAACTATGATTAATGTGATTAATTACTCTGCTCTAGAGAGAACAGGAAGCAACCAGGTACATGATACCCAAGTTCATGTGTTCTAGAGGCACTATCGGTTTCATTCTAACAGTTAACTATGTGCAGTGTCCCCTTAGCGTTAGGTTTATTCTAAGGGCTTCACAATTGCCTTTTTTTTCATACTGGAATTGAACTCGGGTACTCGACCACTGAGCCACATCCTCAGCCCTATTTTGTGATTTAGAGACAGGGTCTCACTGAGTTGCTTAGCGCCTCACCATTGCTGAGGCTGGCTTTGAACTTGCAATTCTCCTGTCGCAGCCTCCCAAAGTGCTGAGATTAAGGCATGCACACGAGGGTACCCAGGTTATCTTTTTTTTTTTAAAGACCAGGTCCAGTCTCAAATTTGTGGGCTCAAATAGTCTTCCCACCTTTACCTCCCATGTAACTGCGCCACCATGGCCAGCTCACAATTTCTCTTTCTGAAACAATTTAGGAAGGCAGAGAGGAAAACACTGTCCTGCCAAACATTACATAGCTAATATTGCTGATATGAAAATTCAAACCAAATTCTGACATCAGAGTTTGTACTCTTAACTGATGAATCAGACTTCCTTGATGAACAAAAGGCTAATAAATAACAAAGACATTCAATTTAAACCTAATTATCACCCTCCTCACACACGGTTTATGTTCTATTCAATGAAATTCACCATAGCCAGGTAACATAAAGATATTTAAAATTAGGGCATGAAAATCTATCATTTATAAAAAAATATATCCATAGGCTATTTACCTTCTGTATTACTGACAGCTGGCTCAGGGGTGATTCTCCCATCATTAATATTAGAGCTCTCCTCATGGCCATACATCACATGATCATCATCTCTATTTTCTGGCCAGTGTGAAACCTCACTCGCGTCTGTTGAGCAGCTACATGCATCTTCGTTCTTGTTGAAATATCTTTGTAGCCACCCTGGCACAATATTCTTAACAGATTCTGTAACCCTGCTAAGAATGCCCTGTTGGGAAAAAACACAGGACAATTTTAGAAATTAATCTTTTAAAATACACAATCACTTACAGAAAAGAAAGTCACGCCAAGCAAAACACAACTATTTCCAATGAAGTTTACTAAAATTCAGTTACTAAAGTTATGATACAATATTTATATATATGAAATTCTTACTTTTTCCTTTGTTCTGTAAGCATACATGAGCCAATATTTGACTCAAATGGCTAATTATTCTACTCCTTTAAAATACTCAATAAGCCATCAAATAAGCAAAGATCTATTTTAGTATTTAGCAAAAAAGTATGCACTAAATGTTTTACTCCAAGGCATCCTTTTCTATCTCAGTGTATTAAAAGAAACAATATGAACCATACCTTCAATAACAAGTATTTTATTGCACATTCTTTAACAAAAACTTACACTAACAGAAATGAGGGTTTAAAAACAGAAAGACATCTAATCCAACTAAATTAATCTAAGAAATATTCTAATATCTTTTCTGATAGTGAAATTTTACTGTATTAAATGTTGCCTAAAAATCTAAGCAATTAATTTGTTAACTTTTAAAGGAAGAAATATAATACGGTATTATAACTACAAGAATTATTAACATCTATTGTAACTTCAATATGAGCCAGGCAGTGCTGTAATCAATTTATATTATTCAATTTAATCTCACAATAACTTCATGAAGTTGGAACTAATACTCCCATTTTAAGGATGAAGAGAATAAGTAAAGTAACTTACCCCAAGCACAAACAGAACTAGTACACTATATCTAGGACGGAGTAAGAAGCACACAGGCCTTGGGATAACTATGACCTAGTATGAAATATGAGTATCACCCTGTTCTTTGATTTATTCTAGCTTAAATCAGAACATTCCCTCCTACTAACCATAGGAATTACAATGAAAATCAAATGAAATTATGTGAAAGTACTTTTTAAGTTATAAGGTATAACAAAACACACTGGTAGTTTTATTACTAACTAGGAAAAAAACCAATAGAAAAAAATGTGAATTCAGGCACAGTAGCACACACCTGTAATCCCTGCACTTTGGGAGGCTGAGACAGGAGAATCTCAAGTTCAAATCCAGCCTCAGCAATGGCAAGGCACTAAGCAACTCAGTGAGATCCTGTCTCTACATAAAACACAAAATATGGCTGGGGATGTGGCTCAGTGATCAAGTACCTCTGAGTTCAATCCCGAGTACCAAAAAAAATGTGGTAAGGTAACCAACTGCAGGCAACAATTTCCTTCATTAAACAGCATTAATTGGGTTTCAGAGTCACAGAGGAGGGAAATGCTATAGCAGATAAAGAAGAAAAAAGTCAAGGCAGAATATATGAATCTATTTTGAAAGCAAATCCAAGACAAAGAGGCTTTAAAAATTCTGTCAACAGAAAATATGGAACACATGTCTGATACAGGGACTTGAACAGCAATTTCCTCATTGTTTGAAAAGGTGCAAGTAACAAACTAAAAAAGTATGTAATTATTTTCCCATGTGTTCTACCAACAGATTTTCAGTTAGTTTTCAAACCCATGAAGCTAACAGTTTCAGAATACACACCACTGAAAATCACCAAACCACTGTTTCCTTTTT
>PVHX01007542.1:74878-90501 GCA_004024805.1 Geosciurus inauris
CCCCCCCCCCCCCCCCCCCCCCCAGTATTTCAAAAGACCCAGAAGTACTTACAAGGTAAACACAGTTTAGGATAGCCTTTCCAAAAAATAAGACACACGTGATATGAGGCTATAGGTCAGCTACAGCACTACAGAAAGAACGTAGGATGGAAAAAGTCATTTGTGGACTTCTGAAGTATAAAAATAAAGTGTACAAATATGAAAGTATCAAAGATCCTCATGATCCTTATCCACCTAAAGCAAGCATAGAACTGAAAATGACACCATATTTAACCACAAGTCTCTTGTGTGGCAGACAGCATGAGATATCTTAGATCAAGCAAAAACAATCAAAAAACAAAATCTAAATAATCAAAACAGATACAAAAAAAGCTTCTTCCCTAAAGTACATGAACTGTGCTTACAAACTTTCTCTCTTCTAAGCTAAAATTTAACCAACTTATCTAGTCTCAGCCCAGAGCAGCTTAGTACAGGAAAACTTCAGTGGGACAAAGAGTTACTAGTGACACAGTAAATGATAGCAAACGGATTTTTTTCACACACACAAAAAAAGTACATTATAAAATTGACCTCTAACCATTATGACAAAATGAGCATCCCTGCACTTCAATAATTAAATATACCTTTGTTAAATGACACAAGTCATCACGAAAAAGTTAAATTAAACTTAACATACTCTAATAGTAGTGGTTCTCAAAGTGTGGTTGCTTCAGCCACACTAGCATTATCTCAGTTCCTTCATTATCCTACTGAGTGTTCTCCTAAGGTAGGGCTCTCTTCTTACCAAGTCCTCCCAAGTGATTCTGATGTCATGCCAAAGTCTGAGAACCAACAGTATAGTTAAAGAGATTAGGAAATCAGATACATTTCAGGAAATTAAGATAACATTTTGGGGGAAAGGTTCCTCTATAACAGGCTAATAAAATCAAGCATACTTAAAAGACTCAACCTTCAATTGTCAATTCATACATGTGGAACACTACTCAGACAATAACTAAAATGAAATGAAAATATCCTAAAATGAATCGGAACAACAAATTTTGCAGTGACCATTTGGACTGTACTGAAGACAATGCAGTTCACACACTGCTTTTGTTCATTCAATCAATACTAACTGGACACTATGCATCAAGAATTAAACACTAGCCGGGCGCGGTGGCTCAAGCCTGTAATCCCAGCACTTAGGGAGGCTGAGCCAGGAGAATCGCGAGTTCAAAGCCAGCCTCAGCAACCGCGAGGCGCTAAGCAACTCAGTGAGACCCTGTCTCTACATAAAAAACACAAAATAAGGCTGGGGATGTGGCTCAGTGGTCGAGTGCCCCTGAGTTCAATCGCCAGTACCAAAAAAAAAAAAAAAAAAAGAATTAAACACTGAGGATAGAGCAGAGAATAAGTGTCTGTCCTCTTGGAGTTTAAAAATTAGGGAGAAAAACAAAACATGTCACATATATACATATAATATGGTGAGTTAGTGCCATGAACAAAAATAAAGAAGAAAAATGCGATAGGTACCCCATTATGTAAGCACAGAAAGCACCTGAAAAAGGGAAGAATAGGCCATGCAAATTTCTACTGTGTAACTACTATAGACTGAGGGAACAAAAGTTGAGAAGACCCAAGTAAAGGAGTGTCCTTCACATAGGCTATCCAAACTTATCAATAAAGGCAAAAATCTAGTGTATCTTAAGATAAACTTTAAATCCTTCAAAAATCCCCCTGAAACATACGCTTGCACATGTGTCGAGAATATGCCTCATCTTTTGTTCTGCAGTTCGCACATCTAATTATAAAAGCACTAACATAATGGTTCTCAAAAAGTGTAGTCCTCAGCTGGGTGCGGTGGCACACGCCTGTAATCCCACCAGCTCAGGAGGCTGAGGCAGAAGGATCACAAGTTCAAAGCCAGTCTCAGTAACTTAGCAAGGCCCAAAGCAATTTAGCAAGACTACCTCAAAAATAAAAAGGGTTGGGGATGTGGTTCAGGGACTGAGAGCCCTTGGATTCAATCCTTGGTACCCTCCCTCCCCCGCAAAAAAAGTCTTCACATCAGAAGTATTGGTGTCATCCAGGATCATTAGAAAGACAATTTTTTTAATAAACTCTTGGAGTGATCATTATGCAAATTAAATTCTGAGAACAATGCTACTAAAATTATTTAAAACTTAGTGACCTATTGTTCCAAATAAGATCTTGATAAACATCATATACCTGAGTATAATCTTAACTACTACAATATACGATAAAATTTTACCTTAAAGACCACCTTATTATCAAGTTCATCCTACCATTATACCTGTTTTCATAGATAATCTACTTTATAATATCAACTCTGAAAATCAATTAGAAGTAAATATGGGGGCTGGGGCTGTAGCTCAGTGGCAGAGCACTTGCCTCGCATGCATGGGCACTGGGTTCGATCCTCAGCACCACATATAAATAATAAAGGAATAAAATAAAGATCCATCAACAACTAAAAAAAATTAAAAAAAAAAAGTAAATATGCACCCTGGAGTCAATTTTATTTCCACTTGTTAAAGACCTGCACAGATTATGTATTTGCTTATAGTAAATAACCAACTAGGAGACATCAGGATTATTTAAAAACTCCTCAAGAAGAAATAAACATCTCTTGATGATACACAGAATTGGGTAAAGGTACAAGACTCTATCTACTGAATAAGATCTGAAGAAGCATGTTCTTGTCTGGCAATTTTTAGAGTTTTAAAGAACCAAACAGAGTTTTAAAGAACCAAAAATACTTCAGCCCTTAATGGAAAACTGAGAAAGTGAAAAGAAGTGGAAAGAAGAGGAAACGGTTTCCTTTTAGAGTTAAGTTTCCTTTGACTTTATACTACACCAAAGAAGGCCCACTATAACCCAACCATTTTTTCAGGAGTTCTCGAGAAGTTCTTCAAGTCTTTACAAGAATGAGACAGTCAGTTTGAAGTAAGAATGCTTTATGAAAAATATAACAAGCCAGGAATGGCAGTGCACACCTGTAATCTCAGGGACTCTGAAGGCTGAGGCAGGAGAATTGGGAATTTGAGGCCAGCCTCAGCAAGACCCTGTCTCAAAACACACACACACACACACAGGGCTGATGTAGCTCAGTGGCAAAGTGTCCCCAGGTTCTATCTCCAGTACCAAAAATAAAAGAAATAATAAATAAAATAAAGCAAAATAAAAGAGAAAGGGTTGGAAATGTAACTCAGATAGAATACTTTTGGGTTCAATCCCCTATCCTGAAGGACATGGAGACACACACACAACAACAAAAGGAAAAACCCAAGGAAGAAACACAAGTACTCTTAAGAAATGTCCAGTGAATACTTAAGTCCTACTTTACCAGATCAGTTTCAGCAGTAAGCCTAGCACCATTATAACCTGATGGAAGTTTTCCTACAGAAAATCACCTCTGAACCTCCCAAGTCTGGGACAGTCATTTCCTATGTGAATACCAACAGCGTCCTCTACCTACTCCATGATGGCAATCTGCCAAATGGCATGGTGATCACAGCCTGTCCGTGGCCTCCACTAGGGCACAGTTCTGTTGAGAGCTGGCATCAGGTCTCACAGAGCACAGACTTGTTGGTGCATGGGTTTACTTCATCTACAGCCACGCTGCTCAAGTAATAGTTTATTGCCACATATGAATATTCTAGGGCAAGTTTCTAAAAACATCAATTATTCTAGAACTCAAAGATAACTAATACATTTACTTGATGCAAGTTTCACTTTCAGCAATTATCATTTTTGTTGCCCCACTAACATCCCCTGCCCACAAAAACCAACTGAAGCTGTCCAAGAGCAAGGAGAAACTGAACCATCCTCTGGAATGATAAATAATAAAGCCAACTAAATGAAAGCAGAAAGGCAGCCCCCAAAAAGCAAAACTAATGCAGTGTTTAGGAAAAACAACAAAAAAAGGCACTAAAATCTTAAAAACACTCCCTGTATAGCACTGAAGCAAAGTCTATACTAGATAATAAAAAATAACATGAATTAAATTCAAGCATTAAAGGAGTAAATTTTTATACTTGGATTTCTCAAATCTACTGGGTTCTCTCCCGGTGACTGAGGGTTCTTCATTTAACAAAACACATCAAATATGTCATCAGATCAGGCATGCTGGTACACACCTATAATCCTAGCAACTAGGGAGGCCGAGACAGGAGTGTTGCCAAGTTCAAAGCCAGCCTTGGCAACTTAGCAAAATCCTGTCTTGAAATAAAAGGGGGAAAAAAAAGTTCAGTGTATGGCTTATTATATAAAAATAAATAAATAAATTTCAGAAAATTTAAAAAGGACTGGGAACATAACTGTAACTCAATGGAAAAGCACCCTTGGGGTAGTAGAAACATACCTCAACTTTGTAAAAACTATATATGCTAAATCCAAGGCCAACATCATCCTAAATGGACAAAAATTGGAAGCATTCCCTCTAAAAACGGGAACAAGACAGGGATGCCCTCTCTCACCACTGCTACTCAACATAGTCCTTCAAACACTAGCCAGAACAATTAGACAGATCAAAGAAATTAAAGGTATATGACTAGGAAAAGAAGAACTCAAACTACCACTATTTGCAGACGACATGATTCTATACTTAGAGGATCCAAAAAATTATACCAGAAAACTTCTAGAATAAATGATTTCAGCAAAGTAGCAGGATATAAAATCAACACCCATAAATCAATTGCATTTCTATACATCAGTAATAAACTCTCTGAAAGAGAAATTAGGAAAACTATCCCATTCACAATAGCCTCAAAAAAAATAAAATACTTGGAAATCAATTTAACAAAAGAGGTGAAAAGCCTCTACAAGACACTGAAGAAAGAAATTGAAGAAGACCTAGAAGATGGAAAAACCTCCCATGCTCCTGGATAGGCAGAATCAATATTGTCAAAATGGCCATACTACCTAAAGTGCTATATAGATTCAATGTGATTACAATTAAAATCCCAACGTCATTCCTGATATAGAAAAGGCAATCATGAAATTCATTTGGAAGAATAAGAGACCCAGAATAGCCAAAGCAATCCTTAGCAAGAAGAGTGAAGCAGGAGGCATCACAATACCAGACCTTAAATTATACTACAAAGCTATAGTAACAAAAACAGCATGGTGGGGCTGGGATTGTAGCTCAGCGGTGGAGCGCTTGGTGGAGAGCTTGCCTCACATGCATGAGGCCCTGGGATCAATCTTCAGCACCACATACAAAGCAATAAAATGAAGACATTGTGTCCATCTACAACTAAAAAAAAAAAAAAAAATGAATCCATTTTCAAAAAAAAAGCATGGTACTGGCACCAAAATAGACATGTAGACCAATGGTATAGAATAGAAGACACAGAGACAAACCCATTTAAATTACAGTTATCTGATACTAGACAGAATTTATAGCTTTTTAATATATCTATTCTAAAATTATGTTTTAAAAAATTTCTAGTTGTAGCTGCACACAACACCTTTATTTATTTATTTGTATGTGGTGCTGAGGATCAAACCCAGTGCCTTACACATGCTAGGCAAGTGCTCTACCACTGAGCTACAATGCCAGCCCTAGAATTACTTTTTTTTGGGTACCTGGGATTGAACCCAGGGGCACTTGACCACTGAGCCACATCCCCAGCCCGATTTTGTGTTTTATGCAGAGACAGGGTCTCACTGAGTTGCTTAGCACCTCGCCATTGCTGAGGCTGGCTTTGAACTCGCAACTCTCCTGTCTCAGCCTCCCAAAGTGCTGGGATTACAGGTGTGCGCCACTGTACATGGCTTACTTATTTTAATAAAGCTTCTTTGTTAGGTAAACAGTTATTCCCATGAGGGGGAAAAGTAATTACTATTTAAATTCTAATGCAGTTATACACCAAATTCAGTTTTGATTAATTTTAATTCAACTTCCAAATCTAAGGTACTGCTACATTTTATAAGCTATAAGTCAGCTGAGCTGACTTATAAAACACAAAATAGGGCTGGGGATGTGGCTCAGTGGTTGAAGACCCCTGAGTTTAATGTCCAGCACCAAAAAAAAAAAAGCTGTAAGTCACTCAGTGGCCAAACTTACCCCCCATCCAAGTAGCCCAAGTTCTCTAACTACTTAAAATACTTTTCTGATGAAAGAACAAAGCCTACAATTGGCTACAGACTTTAACTTTTTTAAAAACTTTCTTCCATAAACACAGTTAAGGAGAAACATGGCCCATTAAAAGCCCACAGGAGTTAAGTCCACTAAAAATTATCTATAAGATACATCCACCTAAGATGTTTGAAACCTGGGGTAAAAGTTTATTTCTTAAATCACACTATGAAAAAAATAAGCAAAGGCAAACAAACTGATATATACAGACAGGAAAGACGTCTTATTTTATTTCTGACAATAAGCTGTAGCTGACAGCAAGAAGTTAAAACAGGCTTCCCGATGCAGAATCTTTTAAAAATATATTTCAACCATGACCATAATCAAAGTAGCTACAAATAAATATATTAAAATATGGAATCATTACAATCTTTCTAATAAAACTCTTTACCTGAAGAAAACCATTTTCATTAGCTTTACCTAAGTTTTCATTTTACTTCAAACTAGCTACCTGCTTTATCGGGGACCTTTTCAGGAAATACAGACATCATCTGAGCTTTTTTGTCATCTTAATTTAAAAAATTGGTAAATCACCGGGCCAGTGGCATATATCTGTAGTCCCAGCAACCCAGGAGGCTGAGGTAGGAGGCTCCCAAGTTTGAGGTCAGCAATCTAGCAAGACCCTAACCAACTTAGGGAGACCCTGTCTCAAAATGAAAAAAAAAAAGGGGCTAGAGATGTGGCTCAGTGGTAGAGCATCCCTGGATTAAATCCCCAGTACCCACTCCCCCTCAAAAAAAACACCCTAGCTTTCATTAAACAATACTTGGGGCTTTTCCTCCACTTAAAATGATGGCACTTCTATGAGGAAAACACTAAGTACTTAAAAGGGTAGTCGTTTAATATTTGTCCTCACCACCTCAGCACTCAGTAAACAAAGACCTAACATAAACCTATTAAGGACTGAACTTGGAAAGGGGGAACCTCTAAGAGGCAGCAAAATTCAGACACAATTCATGCCAGGCATCAGGAACACACCTGTAATCCCAGTGACTCAGGAGGCTGAGGGGGGAAGATCACAAGTTCCACACCAGCCTCAACAATTTACCAAGGCCCCAAGTCAGACCCCGTCTCAAAATAAAAATAAGCTAATAAGGCTGAGAATGTGGCTCAGTGCTAAAGCACCTCTCATTCAACCAAAAAAATTCAGGCACAATTTAAAGACATTTAAATTCAAAACCTCTATTTCATCACAATAATTTCAATGGAGTCCTAACTATACACGTTAGATCCTACACAAAAGCTATACTTACACTATCTCATTTAATCCTCACAACAAGTTTTACTTTGCTAATGAGGAAATTAAGCAGAATTTAAATTGTCTAAGTCAGGGTAACCTAACAGGATTCAGACTCAGTTGATCCCATTAGAGTATGTTTTTCAATCAATTACTTCCATTGTTATATCCACTGACAGTATTAAGCATCTAGGATAAAGCAAATAAAGACAAAAGTCAGAACTACTTAGTGGCTTCTAGCATGAGTTAAACACTCAAACTTTAAATATCCCTCCTTTCTAAAACTGAGAACACTTTAGCCATCAGATATCACACCAGACATACTTATCTGGGGCAAAGTATCATAAAGATACCAAGAAACAAAAACCACACTATCATATAAACCAGCTTAACAAATTATGGTCTGTAGGCTAAATCCAGGCTTTGGCCTGTTCCTACCCAGAATAAGACATTAATTAACATTTACAAAAGGGTTGTAAAAAGAAAACAGAGAACTGGCAATAGCAGAGTCTAAAAATTTCTCATCTGTTCCTTTACAGAAAAAGTTTACCGAGTGGGACGCAGCGGCGCACACCTGTAATCCTAGCACTTTGGGAGGCTGAGACAGGAGAATTGCGAGTTCAAAGCCAGCCTCAGCAATGGCGAGGCGCTAAGCAACTCAGTGAGACCCTGTCTATACATAAAACACAAAATAGGGCTGGGGATGTGGCTCAGTGGTCAAGTACCCCTGAGTTTACCAATCCCTGATGTAAACATTTTTTATTTTGTTGGTAACAGGGACAGAACCCAGGGGCATTTAACCACTGAGCCACATCCTCAGTCCCCCCTCTCCCTTTTATTGTACCGGAGATTGAACTCAGGGGCACTCGACCAGAACCACATCCCCAGCCTTATTTCGTATTTTATGTAGAGACAGGGTCTCACTGAGTTGCTTAGTGCCTCGCCGTTGCTGAGGCTAGCTTTGAACCTACGACTCTCCTCTCTCAGCCTCCCATAGTGCTGGGATTACAGGCGTGCGGCACAGCACCTGGCTCCTTTTTATTTTTTATTTTGAAACAGGGTCCCAATAGGTTGCTTATAGCCTCGCTAAATTGCTGAGGCTGGCTTCTAACTACTATCCTTCTGCCTTGGCCTCCTGAGCCACTGCATGCCTAGCTTGATGTAAACTACTAACTCCTCCCCCACTTTTTACATACTTACATGTGGAAGCTGACTTGCAAGATACACACTGTTTCTAAAAGGAATTCTATAGCTAAAATAATTAAAGGTGGACTCCTTTAGCTTTAAACCAGAAGACAAACCTCATGTCCCCAACCGGAGGGCAAAAATGTAAGTGGCTCCCTCTCACCAGGAGGTGGCAGTAGTTTCTTCCAGCGGAAGTCCTTTCTTCCTAGTTCTGGATTGCTCATGCGCTCAAATTATTTGTGGTGGCTATTAAGAAAAGCAAGAGGTTTGGCCTCTCCACAGAACTACACAAAAATGAAATGGGAAAGGATACTACACAAGTGACAAGAACTAATCACGTTCTCTCCAGTGATCTATTCACTCCCAAGTAGAAAAATGATACCATTCCCTTCATAAAAGTGTCTCAGCTAAAAGGTAAAGAGGTGGGAGAAAGCAAGTAAAAACTATCAACTTGCACTGTTCAAAGCTATTCTTCGTTTTTGCTTCTACAGTTCTTAAAGAGCTACTACCCCTCAGTGAGTTAAGCAAGACAATGGATATGTCTCCACAACTTCTAGCACAATGACATTTTAAAGATCATAAGATACAAGGAGAAAATGTTAAACTTTAGACATTTCCCAGCAGAGCGAAACCAGAAGTCAAAACAGGAAATTACAAGTCAACTGAACACATGCAGAAGTCACAGGTACCGGGTGACTGCACTAGCTAGTTGGCCTGACAAGCTTTGGCAAACATCCACTTACAGTGCCAGACCTCTCATTCTCATTCCAACCTTCTACTACACAACCAAAGGCTTCATTTTCACCCAGAAAACCTTGAACACTTCATCAGTTAACCTTAGTATAAAACATGCCATGTCATGAACCTCCTTGCTATTCATGATGACTCAGCAGCTGCTGCAAAACATCTACTTGATTTTCTAGTACAGTTGAGAGCAAGCAGGTCCACCAAAGTTCCAGTAAGGACTAAGAAAGGTCCTTATTTTAAGATTAAAAAAAAAAAAATCAATAGAAGAATATTCTTTTATATCCCCCCAAATACTTTGGTAGTTTCTGCCAGTATTAAGTGATCAAGAAACCCCTAAACATCTTTGATCCCAATTAAAAAGCTAAAATATATTTTCTTTTAAAATTAAATGGCTGGTACAAGAAGCCAAAAGTATTTTAGATAAAAGGTGATGATAAATTATCAAGATTTAAAACAAAACCACACAGCCTGAAATCACAGCAGCTCTAAAAACAACTTGGACTTTAGGTGTTATGCTATTAAGGCATCATCCCTCCAAATTAGATTTTTATCTAAGTATTTTTTAAAATAAGCTGTGGTTATAACTTTTGCCACCTAGAATATATCACTTCCCTTCTAAACTCAATTCAAACCATTCATTGGTCTTTATTCAAAAAATTCATTTTCCTATATGCAGCATAAGACCTAGGAAAGCACTCAGTTTATGTTTAGGAGAAACAGAAAGCATGTATGGTCTAACTTCCATTCTACAAAGGATTACGTAAAGTTAAATGGTCAGGCTTGTGACCTGAATCCTAATCTTCAATCTGTCTCCACACACCCCTGTTTCTCACAAAGAACTCTGAAAACCAAGCTTTTCTGCACTTATTTGGGGGTGAAATTGTTGGGAGAGTTAATAATGTCAAGACTTCTAAACACTGGCAAAAAAAAAAAAAAAAAAACTATTACATAAACCACGACTTATACTATTACAAAATTTCCTTCAAATCTTTACTTTTAAAAATCTGTTGACAATGATACAATTTAACAATACCACCAAACAAAACGTTGAAGTGTTCAACGTTCAAGTAATCGAGGAAATGTACCTTTAATACAACGCAACAAGTTCTCGGATTCTTTTGCTGTACTTTCAGCGAATTTAAGACACATTTCCTACCTTAGTGCCATTGAGAAGTTTTATTAGCAGCTTTGCAAAAACAGGGTAACATTTCCCCGCTCAGTCCTTCTAAAGAGCAAAATTTTAAAAATGGAATTTTCTCAAAACCAAACGTCCCATTCACAATTAAGATAAAACTCCTGTTCATAATTTTAAACATTCACGAGTGCATGTGGTGGCTGCACAAGACCACCAACACTCTCAGAGGTCTTAAGCACCTAAACTTCTAGAATACGCCCCTGATTATTAAAATACTTGGTGTGTGAGATCAGAGCTGGAGACCTGGTCAACTGCGGAGAACGGCCGATTCCGGCCTCCAAAATAAAGAGGGGGAGGAGAGAAGAGAGGAGGGAAGAGTCGCGCAGCAGAGCAAAGACGTAAGGGTGGAGAGGGACTTTCAAAATGCCCCAGTGCCACGGTAACCATAACCCAGTTAAGAGAAAAAAAAACCTAAGCCAATGTCCTCGCGTCGGAGAGGGCCCCGGGCAGGGGAGCCCGGCAACCACTACGCAGGCCGAGGCCACGTTATCCCACTGTGCGCCCACCAGCGCCCCCGCGGCGCCCCGGAGGCCCCGTCCGGGGCAGCCCCCTCCCCACGCCCCGCACCGAGGGACGCCTCGGAGACAGCCTCGGGGCCTCCGGCCACTCCTTTCCCTTCCCCTCCAAAGGACGTGACTAATGCAAAGCCCCGAAACCCGCCAAAAGAGAAACCCACGTACCTCCAGCCCAGAATTTCCTTTCCCGCCCTGCGCCCGCACGGGAAAGCCCCGGGCCCTGCGATGGCGAGAGGCGGCCCGGCCCCACGTGTGCGCCGCCAGGCCCGGCCTGGCGCAGCCCACTTCCCGTCGCCGCCTCCCGGGCCTGTGCCCGGGCCTCCCGGCCGCTCCACGTGGGGCGCAGGGGCCTCACGCCGCCGGCCCCGCCCGCCGCCCGCCGGCCCTGCCGCCCGAGTCCCCTACCTGGTGCTGCGGTCGCCCCTGCTGGTAAGGCTTAATTGGCCCCTGGTGGCAGCGCCGCGTCCGGATCTTGCCGCCACCGCCCCCTCCTACTCCTCCGGCTCCCGAGGCCATGGCGGAGCCTCGGCGGCTTCCCGCTCCCGGGCGGGAGAGGCGGAGGCGGCGGCCTTAGGGCCTCCCCCGCCCGGCCCCGGCCCAAAAGTCGGCCCGCGCTGCCCACTCAGTAAGGCACAGACTCACGGAGAACCGCGAGGTCGCGAGCAGAAACCGAGGGAGCGCGCGCGCCGGCGGCGGGGGGGCGGAGGGCGAGGCCGCGGACCCGGCTCCAGAACGGCAGCTCGCGCGGACCCCGCGTCTGTTTGTCACGGTCTCTATGGAGATCTCCCGCAGAGGCCGGCGCGAGCCGCTCCCGGCGCTGCGGAGGCCCAACCCGACCGCCGGCCGGCGGAGCCGCTTCCTCCGCCGCCCTGGCTGTCGCTGCCGCAGTTGAAGCCGCCGGCGCCGCCCGCCTACCCCTCCCCTCTGCGCGCAGCGCCCGCCCCGCCGTCGTCGTCGTCCCTGCAGTCGCCGCCGCTGTTGCGCCTATTGCCGCTGTTTAGGCCGCCGCCGCGGGCGCGAGCCAGAGTGCCGTCACTCGTCAGCGCCCGACGCGTTTGCATCATCACGCTGCGACCGGGCGATAGGCGCGGAGGAAGGAAGGGCCATCGAGCCTGCGCTCTCGCCGCGGGGCCCGCTGGGAAACGTAGTTCAACGCCAGGTCGCGGACGCGCGGAAGGAGCGGAGCCGAGCCGGTGGAGGCACAAAGCCCGGGCGGTGTGGCGGCTGTGGGCTGTAAATCAAATTCTGGAGAGGCGTTGGGCCTGAGCGCAGGAACCTCCTCGCACTCTGCTTCTCCCGGTTCGATGGTTAAGCTGGCAGAAAGTGCATGTAAAATCAGACGGGAGCCCATGATACTTTATTAAGAGGGAAAAAGGTTGAATAAACACTGTCCACGAACCTTAGGCCTCAAGCCGAATTAGAAAATACGTGCAGCTTACCGATGTTTCGTCAGATACACAAGGGCTTTGCTGTCACACACCCAGGGCTGGAATTCTGGCTTCACCGCTCTGCCTATTGGACCTTGGAGGACTCAAAACCTCTGGGCCTTGGCTCTCTCCTTTATAAATGGGAAACTTTAAAATCCACCTTGTAAAGCTATTGTGAGGACTAAATGTGACCATCTGTGTACAGCACTGGGTGTTTTTACTGGTGTGCATGACACACAGTAAATGATTGCAGGTATAACCTATGTAGTCAGCCAACATTATGGGTAAGTAATAATATTCCTAGTAATAAAAGTAAACATAGATTTCCTTCCAAATAACATTATATTTAAGAAAGTGAATAAGCCAGATTTCAAAGACTGCATTCACTACCTGTAAAGATTCTAGGAGTGGACAGAACGATATGGTGATCAACTGGTCCAGCCCTGTCATTCAACCTTCAAAAACAGAGGTCCAAAGATTGTAGCTGGCACCATCAAGGACAGCGAGCTAGACAGTCAAGCCAGGATTATAACCCATCTATAAGAGTTGAGACAGCTAGCCGGATGCGGTGGTGCATGCCTGTAATCCCAGTGGCTCAGTAGGCTGAAGTAGGAGGATCCAAAGATCAAAGCCAGCCTCAGCAACTTAGGGAGGCCCAAAGCAACTTAGCGAGACTCTGTCTCTAAATAAAATATTTAAAAGGGCTGGAGGATGTGGCTCAGTGGTTAAGCACCTCTGGGTTCAATCCCCAGCACAAAAAAAAAAAGCTGAGACAGCTAAGTGATTAGGGAGAAACATCTGTTGTGAAAAACCATAGGCTTAATGTTTCATTTGAGACAATTATTTTTAAATCTATATAACTTTGAAGTCAAATAAACAAATCTATCACTTACTAGCTGTGTAGCCTTGGAGAAGTTACTGATCCTCTTTCTAAACTTCAGTTTCCTCATCTGCAAATAGAATGAAAATTGACCTCAACAGGGTGGTGGCCCTGCTGAAAGGGTTTATACCTACCTAGCTCACAGTAACTTCGGATAGAAAGCATCTAATATTGACCAGGTATTAGGTACAGATAACAAGCTCCAAGATTTCTATACCCTCTCTACCACCCATCTGTGTAATTCAAGTCACTGTTTAAATCATGTAAGTAAAATTGTAAAACCAAACTTATAGTACCTTGAACTTGTAATGCCTTTTAGCACTTAAAGGAATCTTGCTGTACCAGGCACAGGCTGCAGAACAAATGACTTTCAGTGGCACCTCTGACCATATCCACCAAGACAAGATATAGGCCAAAATTGATAAAGTTAGTCTACTTCCTCTTCTCCCCAGTCCTAGGTTCCCTCTACTGCTATGACCCCATAGACTTTCCAGGTATTTTCTTCCCCTTGAAGCACTGCATCTTTTTCCCCCAGTACTAGTAACTGAACCCAAGGGGTGTTCTACCACTGAGCTCCATCCCCAACCCTTTTTATTATTTATTTTGAGAGAGTGTTACTAAGTTTCAGAGGCTGTCCTCAAACTTGCAATCCTCCTGCCTCAGCCTCCCAAGTCACTGGGATGACTGGCCTATGCCACTGCACCTAGAAGAAATCCTCTTCTTTGATAATTCTTAGAGAAGTATTTGTCAAGCAGAGTAAGGTAATTCCTGGTAAGCTAACTGGCAGGGAAGATCTGTACCTGAACTTTTAATTGGTCTTCATATGTAGGAGATTGAACTGTATCCACATCTCATCTTCCTTTTCACCCTATCAGAATCAAAACTTCTGGCACAGGAGATCCTCTCCTTCTTGGAAGGGACAGCCTTCACAGCCAAGCTTTGAAAGGAAGAAACATGTAAAAGAATTGGACCAAACTTAGACAAAACTTAAGAATAGAAGATGGAGCGGGTACGGTGGCGCATGCCTGTAATCCCAGCACTTTGGGAGACTGAGACAGGAGAATCGCAAGTTCAAAGCCAGTCTCAGCAATGGTGAGGCACTAAGCAACCCAGTGAGACCCTGTCTCTACATAAAACATAAAAGAGGGCTGGGGATGTGGCTCAGTGGTCGAGTATCCCTGAGTTCAATCCCTGATACCAAAAAAGAAGAATACAGGATGGGTAGAATTTTGAGGAAATCTAGAAAAATGCACATCTCTCTTAGGCTTGCTCTCAATTGTTTACCCCATTTCACAAGGATTTCTTGGAACCATAACAATATTTAAAGGGACAACAATATAGTAGTCTTACATTCATGTGACTGATTCATTAAAAACTGTGCCAGACACGAAATAACAGGAGGAAATCTGCATTAAACCTGGACCCAGTTGGTTTTGTGTGTGTGTGTGTGTGTGTGTGTACATGTGTGTGTGTGTTTAGCTGAAACAAATAGTTTATTGGGAGATATCTCAGTTCATGAAAAGCCTATCACTACTAGAGTCTTCCTTCACCAATAAACTTTAATTTTTTCCCACATGACATGGTAACCATCTGCCAATCATAAATCAGCAAATAGAGAAGCTGCTGGCCTTTCTCTAATAGATGAAGAATATCCACTAATTGCAAAGGAAATAAATTTGGTCAAAGCCCATCCTGAATTGACAAATAGCCATAGCTATCCTTTATGCTTCAAAAGGTAAGACAAAAGATCATTTAGAGATGACAGTGAAAGGAAGTTAGGTATTTTTATGTTTCCTTTTTAGACAAAAAATGAGGCATGTGCTGTGATATCTATTTTGTTGAGAGTAGTTTTAGATAGATCTCCAGGATCTTCTACATATGTGATAATTATTACCAAGCATTTCATTAGATAGAAAAATAATGTGAAATTAGTGAGGTTTTTGTTCTATCACATACAATCACAGCTGAGGAAACTCAAAATGACAATGTCGGGTTCGGATTCTAGAAAGTTATTGGATGTTTCTGCTTTATATGTATTTTAGGGAAAGGACCATGATAATGGGAAAATTTTTAAAGATGTAAAGCATTAGCCGGGCGTGGTGGCTCACGCTTGTAATCCCAGCACTTAGGGAGGCTGAGACAGGAGAATCGCAAGTTCAAAGCCAGCCTCAGCAACGGCGAGGCGCTAAAGCAATTCAGTGAGACCCTGTCTCTACATAAAACACAAAATAGGGCTGGGGATGTGGTTCAGCGGTCGAGTGCCCCTGAGTTCAATCCCCAGTACCAAAAAAAAAA